>CAIGRB010103335.1:37044-49751 GCA_903798255.1 Fraxinus quadrangulata | reverse complement strand
ATTAAATTTTAGAACACAACGGCTAGTTTGACCCACCAAATTTGATGTAGGACAATTGGCGTTAGAGTTTGAAGAAGAATTTGATCGAAAATTGGCAAAACGACCTATCTCGAAAAAATCAGCATAATTTTTTGCACCAGTGTCAGAATTTCTATTATAATATATTTTCGAGAACGTCTTGCAGCGTTCTACAACGTCCCCGGATGATGTGGTTTTCAGTCTCAAATTTGCAGTTTAGGGCAGCCTACCAGACAATTAAATTTTTTGCGTTTTAATTGTTTTAATTAAGTGGTCATCTATTTTGATCTTTTTGCTTAAATTAGGGTTTTCAAATACTATTTAAAGGCTCCTTGTTCTCTTGAATAATATAATTTCATTTTTGAGGTTATTTTCTTGAGATTTATAATTTTCTTTAGTTGGGGATTACGCTGGTAAACCCTAAAACTGCCGTTCTGCGTCAAATATTTATATAAGAGGTGTCTAATATGTATTAGGAATTCATAGGAGCCGAATATTTGTTGAAAATATTGTCCAAATTGATTTTCAAAAGAGTTCTAATTGAATAATGAAAGTTGCTTTCACGAAAGCATATTTATGTCCCTACAAATCAGTTAGTATTTTTGTTCATAACTTTTTCTCTCGAAATCTGATTAAAACAATTCAAAATATGTTGGAAAGCTAACTTAAAGGTATACAACTTTGTTAGATATATAAATTTTTCAATTTGGATATTTACTAAGTCAAAAACGGGTCTCAATCTTCAGATAAAAATTTAGAATATAACTTGTGCGATTGAAAATTCATTTTGATAATATTTTGATCGTATTCCACTCTTTTTTTTACTTCTAATTCCATCCATTTGTTTCCTAGCAGTCTTCAAAGTATCGTCTTGTGGTCTGAATCAACTATTGACTATTTGGAATTTGGTCCTCAAACTTTAGCAAATTTGGTTTACTGGAATTTAGAGGTTTCTAATATGTTAGGTTGCATGAATGTACTTTGTATTTGTTGATAGCAAGGTTGCATTCTCATCCACTGTTTAATGTATTATCAAAATAATACATTAATATATTGAAAAAGTGTTACTTTTGTGTAAACGTTAACTATATCTTTCAATCCCTATCAAGTTATACATGCTCTTCCAATTTCTTTGGAACTGTATAATTTTAAAGTTACAATCAATTACACTTAATTTAACTGGAAAATTACTATCAATGTTCCTTAATGTAATATTTTTAACAATGTAAGTCATTGTAACTCGAAGTAACTAGAACATTAAAATCTCGTAAGCTTATATATCCAGAAAAATATAATCAATGTAATTCAAAATTTAGAATATTAAATTGAAATTAAAGATTCAAAATTTAATTAGGATATCATAGGTGCAAAAATATTGTTCAATGTGTTTTTTCTTATGAAAATTTGAGTAATGAGTCCTTAACCCTTAGAAAACTCCATCCAACTCATTCTCAACCTTTAAAATTTCATTTTTCGGCCTTCAACTTTCTCTTTCATTTTCACGTCTTCTTTTATACAAAATTCCGTCAACCTTAATTTTCTTACTTAAGATGAAAATGCTAATTTCCTAATTAAAAAATTGGCGAAATACTGTTCTAAATACCTAATTGAATCTTTCGTACATAAACAATTCCTTTATTTTTTGAATTTCAAAATCTTAAAGAAAAATCATGTTCTTGTTCATGCATGAACCGTTATAATTTGATTGAATGCATGACCATTTACGAAGAAATTGTGTAAAATCTCTGAAGAAGAGTTTTCAACATTTTATCTAATTCAAATATAATTTCTCAATTTTTACTGAATTTTTGTATTTGTATGTTTCATGGGTAAATATGATTATTTAATGATTTTTTTCCACTCTTTTCGACTTTTTGAGTTAAAACTCGATTCTTTTAAAACGTTGTTGCTTGCCCTTCTCTGTTTCTTCACTATTTACTTGCATTGTACTAACTAGTAACCTAAAGTTGATAACTTATGTGTTTTATTTGATGCGATCTACCACCACCGCGCTGCTCACTATCTTAGTATCTTCAACCACTGTAACCAAGTCAAAGTTCGTGCCTCCACTCTGTCCACCACTTACGTTAAACGGATTTTAGCGTGTTTTGACAGATTCATTAATTATGCACTTCATTTATCAATTGGAAAAATTTATATACAGCTAGCAGGACGAGTCTAGGTATGTAATAAATATATAGGAATGTGAAAAACTTTGGTGAAATTGATACATGGACACATGGTTTAGATTTTCAATGATTTCTTGCAATACAAGGACGGTTATACATGAATGGGTGAAAAGAAAATTCAGCTTTTATAACGTCCAAGTGAAGACAGTTTTGAAACTTTTGAACTCAAAGTTTGTGTATGAATGATATCTTGTAAAAAAAAATGGTAATTAACATAAAATGTCCTCATCTTTTGCACACATTGCAAAAATTGTCCCTATTGTTTTTAATTTGGCATTGACACCCTCATTTCAACATTTTCTTACGGAGCCGGTCCTTTTCATCTCATTCCATCAAAATCCTTACATCAAATATGGGTAATTGGAGCGAAACATCATATCGTTTGCTATCATTGAGAAAAACGTCCCTACTGTAAGAACATTCTTGTTTGAAACAAGGACTAAGCTCAAAAACATTTCTATATAAACCCATTCTAGAAAATTGATATTTTAAAAGAAAATGTAATTGAAAATAAATGTAGTAAAAAAGTGATAAACACTCTCCAACAAGGGCTAATTCTCTCACTTGAACTCCGCTGTCTTACAAAAGATCAGAGGTCTGGCCTACTCATATATGCATTTTTTCTTTTCTCCATTTCTTCCCTCTCTTGTTATTGGGAGGTAATTTAGGTTTCTCCATTATTAATCATTCTACTCTAATTTCCTTCTTCTGCTATGAATTTTATTGAAATAGATTTTGAGAATTCAAAATTCATCGCTGCTAGGCAGTTCTTTATGTGTTAGATTTTAGTTTTTGACTTATGGTTTAATCAGTTATATTGTATTCAAAAGTTCTAATGTACAATTCCTTCCAAGCAGGCTAGTGTTTGAAACTCTCCATCTTGTGGAATTGAACAAATTAATAATATTACGATCTAATTATTAGTTTTGTAGGATTTGGTTGTCTAAATAATCCTTCAGTTTGTTTTTATTTGTTATTGTTGGGCTCTAATGCCAACTGGTCTCACGGGCTATGATGATGGATAAACAGTACCCAAAGTCACCCCATTAGGTCACAATCTGATTGCTATCTTTTCATGTTTTCTTCCAGAATTTTCTTTGTTCTCTCTTCGTGTTCTTCTTCCAAACCTGTGGTTGTGAGTTGATTCTTTTAGTTTTCTTTTTGAAATTTAAATGCTGTATTTGTGTCATACTTGAGAGAGATGATGCAATCTCTTGTGGCATTCTTTAATCAATAAAGGTTTGCCTTAGGATTCAGGTTAGGGTTTCGATAGCTAAAAAGAAGGATACAATTTTGAGTCTAAGCCCTTCGATTCTTGATTTTCCTCAGTGCATTTGGAGTTTTATCACTGATCGAGTGTTGCAAACTTCTTTGGTTGAAAGTTTAGGTAATATTTGTTGAGAAACTTGTGTTGTTGGTTCGAAGAATTGTGTAATAGTTACATAAATTCAGTTTTTTTCAGCAGGTAAATTGGCCCATTTGGGGTTTTGACTTGAAAATATTAAGCTTATCTTCTTTTTTTTAGGTTGTGCAGATTTTGAAGATTTTAAATAATGGGTGATTCGAGAAAGACTATGTTGTTGAATTTTATTTTTAATTTTTTTGTAATAGTCGACCAAGGACACAGCACTAGGTTTATAGTTTTTAACTGTACATTCCTCTCGTTACAATCCAATCAGTTGTCATCGACTTTCTTTTGCTGAACTTTTCTTGAATAGAGCTTGAGACAATAATTGCAGTGTCAAGAAACTGCAGTTTCCTTTCTTTCTTTCNCATTTTATTTTCATTTTCACTTTTGAAGTGAGCCACATACTCCAGAGAAAACAGAACCCAACCTTAATAATCAGTTATGGTACAATATGGTTCCGGATTTACCCATGGAAAATGATTTCATGGGTAAAATTCATAACTGAAACAGATTGGGCATGGAGCCAAACTGTTTTTATCCAACCAACCTTTTGTTATGTTAATTATTGATAGTGTACTTATAAGTTGAGGTTTTATTCTTAGCCATATGAATATATTTTTAAATTCCTTAATTGTTCATTGGACAGGGTACATATCAAAGAGGTAAACACGCGACTTCAACGTTCCGGAAAGAACAACTCGAAGAACAAAGTTCATATTTTTCCTACTACTAAAAGAGAAGTCCATATTTGATGTAGTTTACTCCATTTCTCATTTTGATGAAATAAAATGGCCCGAAAAATCTTCAATCTCAAGAGACTAGGCAATTTACTAATTGCACATTGGAACTTTTGTTTTGATACAAATGATAAGGTGTCCCATATTGAAACTGCAAGCGTTGGTATGGAAGGTATAAGAAATAAGGTACACGTATATATTAACTTCATTTTCTTGATGCCCTTTTCCATAAACTATTATGCTCTTCACTATAGAAAAGTATTGTTGTAATGACTAATTTATTCATAATGGAGGAAAAACGGTTATGGTATATTAAATATCATGACAGTTAAGAAAAATATCCTTATAATTTCAGTTTCTACATCGAAAGCCAATAACATAAAAGTAGATTTATTATTTACCATTTCTATGGTGAATATTGCATTTACTCATCCAACATGGTAAAGAAAAAAAAAAATCCTTTTGTTATGATATTTAGAAAATGATGTTAAATATAGTATGTGTTATGCGATTTTGTAAAACATGAAGTATGCTTTGTTGCTGTTGTACTTGCTATAGTATTTGTTTATTGATCAAATGTCCAGGCAGGTTGAAAAGGTTCACAAAGATGATCTTCATTGTGTTGATTGTGAATGATGCAAATCTTATTTTGACTGGGTACTTTTTGATCTTTGGTCGAGTGGACAAATATAAACTCTAGTTGTTTAAAAACATTGGTTATAATGCAGTGGAACAACTGAATATGGCATTGTATTAAGTGACTCATAATTAGTGTCCAGACAAGTTATCTGTTTTTAGCAGTGGTGCAGAGAATGGTATCTTAAACATCTGGGATTATGAAAAGAGGTGAGTATTTACGTTATGTCTTTGGCGTGCTTTCCATATTTTTATGGCCTGCAATGCATGCCGTAATAAGATGTGAGTATTTACGGTATGACTTTATATGGCGTTCACATGTGTATTCCCAATAGAACAAACATTATATTATGTTTGAACAAATTCATGAGCACCCGGTAAAATAATGACATGGAGTGTTTAAGTAGGTAGCATCTCAGGAATCTTAATTTGGTCCAGTGATCTTGTTGAGTAGGATCAATCAATACCATAAATGGAGCCTAGATTTATTTTCCCTGCAGATGACTCAGCAACCACCGCAGCCTTAACCAAGAAGTCCACCAACATCATCTCACTACAATATTTTATACATTTTATAACATTAAAATATAGCATTCTTATTGATAATGCTATAAAATAAAAATTACATTTATCTGAACTTAATATAATAGCTTTCATTAACAGATCCATTAAACTAAACAGTACAAATTACTTCTCTCCATATTTAACCCAAATATTGGAATCGCTTTAGTCCCCTATTTTATTCTTTCATCAAATCAATCTTCGCCTCTACAATTCTTTCTCGAAATATTTTTCCAGCAAATCACACCTCTACCTCCCTTCCCTGCCCTCATCACCCATACTCATCTCCATTTTTTTCCCTTTCAGCAACTACAGATGTGATAGATAGCATTCTTCGCAAGCTATAAAGAAGTTGATACGTTGTAGTGTCTCCCCAAGACTGGCCTTCCAATCAAGACTACTCTACCCTTAATGAATATCCTGCCAAAGCTCATCAACGGTCAGATCCATGGATAGTCTGATCCTCAACTTTGGATTCAAAAAACAATCTGGTCCAGACATATCAAAGGCCGGCTCGTAAACAGCCCAAATTTGTGCACCACCAAAAGGCCCGACACTATGGCTATCGCCTCCATTATTAATTTTAATCACACACTCATAAATATTGTGGGACACATTATTATTTCTCTTACTATTCTTATTTATAAATCATATAAATTTGCCAAATGGGGAACAATTTTTTAACACATTCATCTTCTAGCGATATCAACTTTCTTTCTTGTTGCAATTTTATCAGAAATTTCACCATATTGTTCTAAATTTATCATTTTTTAGTATATTTCATTAATTTTTCTTGCAGGCATTTCCTCATGGGAAAGGAGACTGGAGGAGCATCTCAAGGCATTATGTCCTTAGTAAGACCCCAACCCAAGTTGCTAGCCACATAAGTACTTTCGAAGACAAAACAATTCGACTCCAATGGATAAGCGTCGACCCAGCATCCATGGCATTCAGTATGTCAATCCGACCACCTTTTATTCCATGCCTCCAATCAATACCATCTATATTAATAATATCCCAGACATGGAAGATGCAAAACCTTTCCCCTCTGGCAACACTCTTCCCATTTCCAGTAACAATTTTTAACCCAATTTCAATGGGGAGATTGGTGATTTTATGAATGTTCGTAACCCTATGTGTCCACCAAACGAGACCTCATCCCTTCCAGGTTTTGGTACAAAAGCTGTTATTTCTCTAATTAAATTCAATACACACTTGTGGCCCTTTATAGTATGATAGTTGTTAAATGATTCCACATTAGATCTTCTCGCTGTGATCTTTTATACACTGTTATTGCTTTTTTGCTATATTTGTTGTATAATGTTAAGATTTATCTTATTTAGATATAATTACATAGCAGATCATTGATATTTACAACAATTACACAAGACTATGACTTCATAAATTGATTTTTCGGTGAATCGCAGTATTGAGCGAGATCTTTGCTTTGATTACTTCTTTATCAAAACGTAAAAGCCATTTTTTCCTTCCTTTTCTGCAACCATCTTGGTTATTTTCTCATCATAAACTAATGATTTTTCACAACCATATATGCCTTTCTTGAATTTAGTTCTATGTTTAACATGAATCTCTCTTTAAGATGAAAAAGTCTTTTATAGGATGTAACAATGCCTGCTGATGCGAAGGTGAGGTTCATGGATTCAGAAGGTCCCAAATATAGAAGAAAAATGATCGAATTCTACATTTGCTCACATTGCTCACAATGTGATGTCTTTGCTCCAGCGTATTTGAACTGTTTTTCACCAGTGTAGTAGGGATGAAAATGAGTCCAGGAAAAGAAAAACACTTTTTCAGGCCGAAAGAGATTCTGTTTCAGCAAATGATTATGTTTCTCTGTAGCTAAGAAAATTCGTTTCGCTTATTCTTTTTAATGTAAAAGTTGAAATCAAATAGCGAAGATGCTCCCGAGGCTTATTAAATATATGATGGATTGTACTTCCATAGATCATGTTTTTGCTTCCTTAGCCACAAATGTAAAAGCATAAATGAAATTTTATGACTTCCTCTTACCAAATTTCCTGATTTTGTCATGAAATCTACAAAACAATTTGGCTTTCGTGGGTTCCGATGCTTAGGGTCGGAACCCATGAAAGTGCTTACATTATTCTTAAGTGCATACATTGTTCTAAAAAAGCGCCTATGACACCACTCGCCCCGGATCACCCTAGTGGACCCGAAACGTGACGTGCGCCAATAATAGATACCGACTAAAAGTTGGACCCACCACCAAAGCTACTACAATGTGAAACATATAAATGGTTTTATTTATTAAAAATTTTGGCATTATCTCCCATGTATTTTGAGCTAACCAACCTGTAAACAATTTTATACAACTCCCAACAATAGTACCATATTACTACTAACTTATAATTATATAACCCGATATAAAGATAAGCCAAGTTCTCAATACTTTGACTATGAAAATACATATGGATGCAAAATACATAATGAGCCCATCTAACTATCTACAATGATGTGGAATGACATTAAAAAATGAACATATGTCCCAGAATATTGACTACATGCTCTCGAAAATTAGTCATACTAGCTAACGTCGTCGGTGGCTTTGACTCCAAAATCAAGGCTCAACTTCACAAGATGCCCAAAAATTCAACTGGTACCTGATAAGAAAATAGTGGGAAAAATATGAGTTGATAGCTCAGTAAGTGGAGAAATTCAAAAATAATTATACATTTCCATTTACACATTTTCATCCACACCAAGTTTACATAATTCACCAGTCCACAGTATAATAATATATAAGAATAATAATAATCAAAAAGTTAGACATCTCATATCACCGATAAGAATCATCTAATAGTTATGACATAATCATCAATGCAAATCCGTATCATTGTCTCGTCTCATCACATGTAATCAACCAAAAATGTACCCTCTGACTAAAATCAATAATCCGCCCCTCGGACTAAATACTTTCGTCACAGCCCGTAGGCCCCTCCGTGACAGAATGTGGGTCTCAAAAACCTCTCATAATCAATACTAGAACACAGTTAAGGCCACTCAGTGAACTACATATACACGGTCAGACCCCTTCGTCCCCAGTCCAAACCCCTCGTGTAGTATAGAACACGGCCAAGGCCACTCCGTGAACTAGAATAAGTATATAATCATGGGTACTTTTCTGGTCGATCTCAATATTACATATGTCTCACATTCGAATTCACCAATAATCCATACACGGTCTTTCAAATTTCATATATATCATAATGAAATAATATTTTCACATTAATAATGTAATTGAACAAATAATTCACATAATTGTATAAAATGCATAATAGTATAATTAACTATCGATACTTGAAAAATATTAAGTTTTTCCACTCACTAACTATTTACGGATCGATAAGTTTGACTGGTGAGCTGTCAGAATTTCTTCGCTACCTCCTAATATAATAATAAATTTATTCGAGTCAAAACTCAATTCACAATTTTCATAAGAATAATAAAATAACCATTTCACTTCTCTTTAACCATTTACCCACTAATCACCACATATCCCAAATTCATTTTTCACTCACCTTGTACACATATACCACCCTCGTATATAATTTAATTCAATGCCTAAACTCTTATATTTATCGGTAAGTTTCATCAAATTTGTAAAATCTCAGAAAAATCAAGTTTTGACAAAAACAGCACTAAATTTTCAGAATATTGAATTCTGGCACTAGTTTCTGAATTTAGCAAAACCTTTGACAGAAATGGCACTTTCTGACCAGAATTTCAGAAATAGCACATGTATATATTTTTTAAACGAAAATTAATTTAAAAATACAAAATCCAACATCAAATCCATATTTCACTCTAATACATCATAATCAAATATTTTACATAATATAACACAAGAAAATCATAGAATAAATATCTATTTAATAAACACATTTTTTTTTTTACCAAATTTCGAATTTAGAGAAAAATTTCATAAACCCTAAAATCTAATATCATGATTCAACAAGTAAATTTCATGCTTACCTTTAGGAATAAAAAAATAAAATTGCAGATTATAGCTCTTTTTCCTTCTTCCTCTCTTTTCTCTTTTTCTTTTTCTTCCCTTTAGGAATAAAAATACAAATACTCATCTCAAATTTCAACTTCTTTCAAAAGAAAAATATTAAATGAACTCATTTGCCCATCGACCAGGATGATGTATTCCAAACACGAACATGTACTTGCTATTTAGATTCTTGTCAGATTCCAACATTATGAGTTATTTGACCATATTGAACCTCCAACATTCCAAGTCATCTCATATAATTTCCATAAAGAAATGCATTCTCGTGTTCACATATTGATTTCCTTCTTATTTCCCTTAAGCAACGGATCTCTCACCTAATTTATTGTGTTTAACTGAGAACACAAGATCTTATCTATAATGTTAGAGATCTTTTGGTATCCATTAAATTCATCTTAGCAGGCATAATCTACTAGAATTTTTAGGTACACTATGTTTAGTCTGAGTGAAGACTGGATGATGTAATAACTTTTAGGTTCGGATATTTAAAGATAAAGTTAACGAAAGCTCTGGTTGTAACGACCCGGGTCTCTACATCTAAGCCGTTAATTTGTGTATTGTCCGCTTTGAGTGGACATATGCCCACTTATCTTTTCACGACTTTTTATCGTGTCCCCTAATAATCAAACCCAAGATGGCAGAGATTTGGGTTTAGAGACCCACGTCGTTGCAAAAAAAATGCTTTCATTTTTTGTAACAACCCGAGCCTTTATACATAAGCCGTTAACTTATGTACTATCCATTTTTGAATGGGCCCTTACGTGTTTGTATCACGTCCCTCGAGACTTAAACTCAAGATCTCTGCCTAATGAAAGACTGAAGTTGAATTATAAGATTCAACTTAAGTCCAGGAGTTCGAATCCTGGTGGACGCGATAGGAAACATGAAGGGGCAATGGGCAGATGTCCACCCGAAGCGGACAAGGTACATAAGCTAATGGCTTCAATACAGAGATCCGAATCGTTACACTCGTCACATATATTAATAGTAAGTGGACTTTCCACATTGAAACTCTTAGTTTTATATTACATGAATATTTTCCTATTTAACAAATTTGACAAAGCGCGGTCATTTATCAATTATTTTCAAGAAATTTCTGGAGATTTATGATGTGAAACAAACTTACAATGGCGTAAGAAAGTTTTACATGAAGTATCAAGCAAGAAAATTCTGACCTTAAGAGTGTAATAGGGTCTTCATCAATATCACCATAAACAACAGTACTTACCAAACACAATACAGAGCACTCCAACGAGTTGATATGCTATGTCTATGAAAATGTTAACCTATGTCCGTCACTTCATAGAAGAAAACATGCAGTTAATTCAACCTGCAGAAAAAAAAGGGAAAAAAAAAACTAGCTTTACATAAATAAATAAATAATTGTTTCTTCCTGACGAGATGGATGTAATTCTAAGAGCTAACAAAAAGTTGTATTTACCTCTTTCTTAATGCGATTTCCTTGTAAAGAATTTGCATTAAAAAATTTCGTATACTTCAATTTGAAGGCAGGCACGCATGTCATTCTCTAAATTAGGGTTTTTTGCCACCAAAATGTAGGACAAGGAGAACCATTACTAGTTCTAGAGCCTGCAATTATTGAACCACCAATAGAAGATTACAGCAAGACCTAAAAGAGCCGTCTATTTTTCTTTTCCTAGCCTTTAAATTGCAATAGGAAAGTAAAACAAAAAATGAACCTGAATGATAAGTTCGTCCACATAATATATTTATGAGAGGCTCTCCGAAATACCAGCAATATCTTAATGAACAAGGACTAATTTGTAATTCAAATCACAGAAAAATGCACTCTTCATGAAGAAATCAATAGAAGTGGAGATCCAATCCCCATCCAGGTGCCACATTGTCAATGGCTTTCCTGCCATTCTGTTTCTATCAATTTAACAGCGTTATATTTCTGTTTACAAGTCGTCTGTCTTATAAAAATGTGAGGTGTTGCGGTCTATTACCGATGGAAAAAATGTCATACTATGTTTCAAAAAATTTATGATGGATTCACGCGGCAAAGTGTTTTACATGAATCTCTCACTGCAGATGGGAATTTGAGGTTCATGGATTTATATGGTCCTCAACATAAAAAGGGTAAATCATCTTTGTTCCAGCCTATCCCAGCTGTTTTTTGCCAGAGTAATAGGGATGAAAATGCTTCAGGAAAACACAAACGCTTGTTCAGGCAGAAGGAGATTCTGCTTCTGCAAATGATTATGTTCCTCCTTACATAGCTAAGAAAATTCATATCGATTATTCTTGTTACTATAAAACTGAAACCAAATAGCTAAGATGCTCTGCAACCCTAGTGAATGTTCTTTTGGGTTGTGCTTCCAGTTTTGGCTTTCTTTGCATCAAATGTAAAAGCATAAATTAAATGTTGAGATTTTCACTTTCTGAGTTTCCTGATTTTGTTATAAATCTACAAAAAAAAAAAAAAAAAAATGGCTTTTTTCATGGGTTCCAATGTTTAGGATCGTCAAGAGAGAGAATAGTGCTATTCATCTGAAGTGCTTACGGTTGTAAAAATCGTACGTACATGGTGAAGATTGCCATCACCGCATAGCCATGCTTTATGCTTTTTTATGTCTTGGCTTTGCCTATGTCCGGTTAAGATGGTAATAGCTTGAATCTTCGTCTTTTCACCTAGTCATGATTTACGCATTTTAAAATACTAAATATTAATTATCATCTGTGTGTGTTACATTGGGCTATTGCCACATACACTGGTAATTATCATTACTCTGGATGAATGTAATTACTACAGAAGATGTCTATGATTCATTACTATTTACAAAAACCTAAGTTCACTCAACTTTCAAGTGTTTGTTTATTTGTTTTGTAATTCTTCAACAACGAAATCAAGGTCCAGAAGAGTCAAGCTCAAAGTGAACCAAAATTTCAATAATAGGCACACATTACCCTTAACTCCCTCGATTTCAACCCTCATTTTCCTGTCATCAAATGCTCCACCCACCACCATGATAACCCAAGAATAACTAACCAAGAGGGGGGTGAATTGGTATTTGAAACTTTTTCGACTCTTTGTCTCAAAACTATACAATACACAAGATATAATTTTAAAGTATGAAGAT
>CAIGRB010103335.1:0-29576 GCA_903798255.1 Fraxinus quadrangulata | reverse complement strand
ATATATATATATATATATATATATGATTCAGTTATGTAGAGATGAAGTTTCCTTTGTTTATCATGAAGAGATTTATTATATCTTATCAGAGGGCAGAGTTTCAAAAAAGTTGATTGCTGAAAACTTTCAATGCTGGTTACCTAATGAATTTATAGTTAGTTTTCTCTTAAGGGAGTGATATAAAATCCGCAACTAATTACTTGGGAAAACTAAGGTTAAAGAAATAATGATGCCAAGTTGGGAAAATGAAGCTGAAAGAAATATTCCACCTTGGTGTGTACAACTCCACATTTGGGCTTTATTTGCACCTATCCATATCATGTGACCAGACCAGAGCACAACCAATCCACAAAAACTGAAAACAAAAGTTTGTTTTCTTAAATCAACTGAATGGAAATGGTTCACAAAGAAATATCCTTATTTTACTCTTTCCCATTCATGGTGTGTGATGTATAGAAAGGAGTCAGAAGGTATTGATATTGCTACATCGTGATATTGCTGGATTGCTTTGGTGTAAACTTTTTCAGGAAGTTGGTTTTAATCGGGTCTTCCAGTGGAAGTGTATTAAATTGCTCATTAAAAATATAATTAACTTGGGTAAGAGTAAAGGGGGCATGATCATATGGAAATCGACAGTTTCAGCTATATTTGGGTGATTTGGATAGAAATATGATCTTTGAATGAATGGACTTAGAAGATAGTTATGGAACGATCTATGATTATATAAGGATTTGTATGGATAAGGATTTCAAAGGCATTTCTTTTTCTTTGATCATTAGTTGGAAAATAAAAAAATTTCTTGTTCTATCAACTTTGTAGCTATGTCTTCGAGAATGCTCCATGTATAATCTTGATCCATTACTTTGTCCTTCTAGCCCATTGAATTTGATCATGTTATGAAGTTCATCTAGATTTCATGTTCAGACAAGAATGTAGTTACTGTGGTTAACACCTAAGCACACTAAGCCTTTGATTGAGTAGGTTTGTTTGGTAAGCTCTACCTACATCATTTTCTAAAGCAAGTCCTGTCTTTAGGCTTTTCAACTGCATCATTTGATCTACAGTGAGATGCAAGGAATGCATTTCAAAACAGGAAGCTTATTGCATTTGGCTTTGTGTTTAGCTGAATTTTCTGTGTTGTTTCTTACATGAAGTTGGACGCATGTTCAGCTTAATGTGTGGTCATTATGTTCACGGTATTAAGAATTTTTAAGGATGTTAGGATGTAGTTTGATAACCCCCATAAACCTCTTTAGGTATCTCTATCTCTGGGTGCATGCATGCTTGATTTCTTATGCTTGTATCTCTGAATATATGGGTCTTGACTTAAATGCTTCAAAGTTATTGAATTTGTTTTAGGTATGAAAAAGGGTATATGGAAGAGGTGAAGCTAAAATCTTCAGAAAAGGAGAAAATTGCTGGCGGGAAGGAAATTGCATCAGGTGGAACATCTTCTAAAACAGCAGTGGAGGTTTCAAACCAGAAAAACAATAATGCAAAGTCACCTGCCTCTGAGCAGGATTTAGATGTATTTCTTCTTGGAGACCTTGAGGACAGTGATGATGGTCCAGGTACACTAAGGCACTTATTAATGTGTTAGAGCATCTCTAATTTTAGAAAGTATATTCTACAATTTAGAAAACATCTATAAATTTAGAGAGAGAAAATTTTTATGTACTCCAACGTACTCTTTATATTTAACACTTAATTTTACTACTCTCGAAAATATTTTATTGTTTTTCCATAACTTTTATTTCTACTAGCTTTCTTCCAAATCATTATATTATTTTGCTCTATTAATAATTGAAATATTGAATGCATTTAATTATAGATAATAGGTTTGGAAAGTCGAACTCACTCTTTAAATTAAAATGTAAAATTAAAGAGTCTTTTGGAATATAATTTTAAGGATTAACTCTTTAAAATATAAAGTATTTTATGTTTAAAGAGTCTCTTGGAGATACTCTTAGCATTTGGTCTACATAGGCAACTAAATTGTTTTAGATCAAATATGATTTCTTTCTTCTTTAGTTAACCATGTCCATCGCAATCTTTCTTTTGTCTCGTTCATCTTTCTTTTCTTTCTAGTCTCTTTCCTATAATTCAAATACTTATTCCATATCCAGTTGTCTCACGGTTTTTCCCAAAAATAGGAAAATTGTAATTGGTCCCAGTCAAAACCACAAGATAATCAGTCTTGAAACTGTTTGCAACTTAAATCCAACTCGATCAGGAAGTGTGGAAGGTTCATTCTATTCCCAACCAAAGTTTACCTCCCTTTTATCACAATAATAAAACCTCACTTTATCTACAAGGAAAAAGTGCTAGTCTTTCTTTTGCTAGATCCATGCCCAACCACCACACAGATGTACATTAAAAAGTGAATTAGGAGTATTAGACTTGTCTTTTTCACTCTGTGCTGATTCTTTATCATGCTGACTAATGTTATTTTTTTGGTTTCTCAGATGGTGGTGATGATGGATTTGATGATGATTTTGACAAGATATAGCTTGGTAAGTGCAGTGTGTTACTTCCATCTGTGGTTCTGTGTGCTTGTGCACGCTCGTGCGTTGTTGGGGTGGGGTGGGGTGGGGTGGGGGCTCTCTCGTGTTCTGAGATATTTCATTTTGTTTTTATTTAAATTTGCAAATGACACCAAACCAAAATTGTTGCCTTTCACTTTTTATCGTTTGTCCATGTTTTATATTAGATTACATATCTTTGCCATTTTTGTGATCTTTGGTATGTTGAATTAATTGAAAGGGACTTAACTAAGTGCGAAATGTAACCTGGTGAGTATAATTTGGTTAGAGTGACCTTATGTATTTAAGTGATCAAACCTCAGTCCAAGTTTTGTTTAAACAATAATTTTTAATAATATATTCAAGATAACTGATAAAACATAATTAACGGTGTCAAATTCACTCTCGATAAATAAACGAGTACATTAAATGCATCTTTTCCTGTTTCTGTGTATAATATAATGTGATTTTACTTGCTACTGGGTTTAAATAGGATTAGGAAGTTCGGTTCATGGCTCCATGGCAGCCTGCTTATTTGATATTCACTTGCTTTTGCTTGTAGTCTTCTTATGATCCCATGGAAGATGAGAAAGGACGACAGGCAAAGTTGTTACAGTGGCCTAACCAATAATGTCCATACTTCTTACAAATTCGGGGAATAAAGCAATCTAAAAAAGGAGACCGATTCAGATGCTGAACGAAAATCATGCTGCAATAAAAAACTTACAGGCAATAGTAAATTCTGCCTTCTCTCTTTGGTTCCGTTTTTAAATCCATTAAATTATTCTTAGCACTGTGTTATTGTCTATTTTCTTCCTGTTTATCTGTCTTACCTTCGTTGTTCTTTATTTTTTAATCAAGGATGTGAGATTTGTTGGACCAGGACACGATGTAACTCTCAGTTTGATGTACAGTATTCTAGTAGTTTGAGTTTCTTTTTTTCCATCTTTATTGAATATCCTTTAGCAACAAACATTTGATGGATTCTTCTTTACATTTGCTATGTCTACGCTTTAATGTGGATTGCATGCATTGTTCCACTTAGAACTTAAATTTTCTTGCTCCATGCATTAGATTCAGGCTTCGAAATTGCTATGTTGATTCCTAATTATTGAGAAAAATGTTTAGTTTGTTGCTACCCTTCAATAGTGTTGAAATGAGAAATTCTTTCATTATGGTTGTTTGTGCTAGCATTATGTGTACTCTAATGTCTTGTGTTTAACATGTCTAGTCGAGCAGCCAAATCATCCATTTCGAGACCATATTTAGCCAATGTTTGAGCCACATTAAATTTTTCATTTTTTAACTCATTTTCAACCACACATTCTTCAATAAAATAATATTTTCATTACATCAATAACTTTTCCTTTTTGTCAACCACATATTTTCAATCAATCTACTATCCCAAAATAAATTCTTCCAAAATAATGTGGCTCAAACACACCCTAAGAAATGGGATGAAACAGACTTGATCGAGTCACATCGAGTGTAGTATACACATCATCCATTCCGGGATCATTTAGAGAAAAATGAGATGAAAGCTTAACATATCATAGGAATGGCAATGGAGTGGGATGACCCTCCCTGTCCCCTACCCGTGTGACGAATTATACATTTTAGTTTCTGATGCTATCAAAAATCGCACATGTGTGATTTTCGAATTTGACGATTGAGAATGAGCCCGAACGAGATCTTCTGGTACCAAAAAAAAAGGTGTCGAGGTGTGTCATCGTCGCTCCTTCGATTCTTAAGTTAGAGAGAGAATTTCAAAAAATATATATGCTGGAAGTTATGTGTAAAAACGTACCTAAAGAATGGTCTCGTGTCCTATATTTATAGTGATGGGTAGTATTTTACTCCTAGTTGGATTTGTTATCCTTATTTCAAGGAGTGATCACTGGGGGTAAGTGTTTGATTACGATTAAAACTCCAATCGTTTCCTTGTTTGAAGAGTTCCCTAAGGTAGGACTCTTTTAGGGTCTAGGATTATTTTATTGAGTAATTGGACAGGGCTACAACTTAGAATTAGTTAAGTCGTAGAGCATGGCAAGTATTAACCCGATTACACATTACACCCAAGGACTTATCACAAGGGTTTGTGCTGTCGGATCACCAAAAGGCATTGGTGCGTATGCTCGAGCATTGTGCCTCATATGCTCGAGCAATCCTCAGGGCATGGAGTAGGTCGTGCAACCTATGCTCGGGTTTATTTTCTGACCATATCACAGGCCCCCGTGCATCAATCCTCGATCATCGAGAATGGTTGCAATGTCGTCAAGACACGTGTCGTTTTGTTGTCCATATTCCTCGATGTACTCGAGGACTTTCGTCACTGATAAGGTATGCCCTAGGTGAAAAATTGGGATTTAACCTAGGTTCTGGATGAGCGACACGTGTCCAGATCCAACGGATGAGGAGGCAACTCTTGGTCTACCCTCCTGGAGGACGATCCAGAGAATTTCCCTTTCATTTTTTACTTTTTGACTCTCGGTAACTTCTTTGGCCTTCCTCGAGATCGAGTATTAAGGTAAGAGCTTGAGAACTTAAATTGTTTATTTAAGATAGTTTTACTTAGGATGTCGAGTAGTGATAGCACCAGTTCGTCCTCATCCTCAGGAACAACACCTGAGGACCGGGCAACTTCAATTATCCCTATGGCCATTCCCTTGAATGTTTGGCCTCAAGCTCAGGCAAACCCGATCCCATTCACCTATCCTGACCAGTCATGTAGATTTAAGGAACATTTGGCAGTTGTGAGTGCTCGGGAATGCTGGGATGTCACATTAGGTCCCCCGAGAATGGGGATAGGATGGTTAGGGCTAGGGATGGTGAGTTCGTAATATTTAAGGATTCTTTAAAGGGGGGATTTAGGTGGCTCCCCCACTCTTTCTTCTCTGCCTATTGGTCGAGTATAATATGTGCCCAGGGCAATTAGTGCTGAACGGGTGGAGGATGCTCGTCTATTTCTTTATAGTCTGTAGGTACTTAGGAATCACCCCCTACTCCGACCTATGTAGGATAGTCTTCGATCTGAAGCAACTCTCCCAGTACACTTGTTTCGCTTATCTTTCGTCCCGAGAAGGGTTTAGAGTCTCGAGGATGCCAGCTCATTGAAAGGGTGGAAGGAAAAGTGGTTTTATGTCATTTCTCGAGAGATAGACCTTCCTTTCAGTCCTCAGTGGGGGTTTCCAGACACTTCGAGTTTTTATGAGGGTCAGGCCTATTTTGAGTCGTTAGAGAGAGAGAGAGAGAGGCAAATGTTAGAGAATATCGAGCCTCTTGTTTACGATATGGACTATATCCTTGGGGATGACGTTCTCGATCTGGCAGGGATGAAAGGCCTCGAGGGTAGGAATTGTACTATTGCTTTTACCTTGCGTATGACCTCGTGCCCCGTGCTAATGCCTTGTGAATATTGTGCAGGAATGACGTGTGACCCTACTGCATTGCGCCAGGCCGTTGGTATGAAGAGTAAGGCTCTTCAGGCTCGAGCTGCAGGGCAAAAGAAAGGTCGGAAGAGGCCTCAGGATGCAGGTCACGAGAATCCGAGAGCGGTCCTGGCGAAACATCGAGGGCAAGGGTAACTTCGTCGGGCTCGGGCAGAAAAACTCCTCAAGGGACTCCTCGAGCAACTCCTCAGCCCGTTCAACTCCTATCATCGTGGATCTTGATGACTAGGACATCCCCAGACAATCTGACCATCCCGAAGACCCTGAGGTATGCAATCTTATCCCGGGCATCATCGAGAAATATAGAAGAGATGTAGGGCTCGGGGATGGCATCAAAATGGTCGAGAGTTTGCTGACCAAGGTGAGATCGAGGACCTTTCCGTAATAATTTGTTGTTAACTTAATATCCCGACGTTATCTTATGATCGTGTTGTTGTTTTAGGCCTTAAGCGTTGCTCGAGGTCTCTCCTCTATATTCCTTGATGTACTCGAGACACGTGTCGTTTTGTTGTCCATATTCCTCGATGTACTCGAGGCTTTCGTCACTGATGAGGTAAGCCCTAGGTAAAAAAGTGGGATTTAACCTAGGTTCTGGATGAGCGACACGTGTCCAGATCCAACGGATGAGGAGGCGACTCTTGGTCTACCCTCCTGGAGGACTATAAATACCTCATTTTCCTTTCATTTTTTACTTTTTGACTCTCCGTAACTTATCTGGCCTTCCTCGAAATCGAGTATTAAGGTAAGAGCTTGAGAACTTAAGTTGTTTATTTAGGATGGTTTTGCTTAGGATGTCGAGTAGTGATAGCACCAGTTCGTCCTCATCCTCAGGAACAACACCTGAGGACCGGGCAGCTTCAATTATCCCTATGGCCATTCCCTTGAATGTTCGGCCTCAAGCTCAGGCAAATCCGATCTCATTCACCTATCTCGACCAGTCATGTAGATTTAAGGAGCATTTGGCAGTTGCGAGTGCTCGGGAATACGGAATAATGCCTCATATGCTCGAGCAATCCTCAGGGCAAGGAGTAGGTCGTGCAACGTAATTGCTCGGGATTATTTTCTGATCATATCAGTTTCCTTTCCTGTATTCCTATTTACTTATTTATTTTCTGTCCCTGATTCCTAACTAACTAGAGAGTCCTCATTTTTATTTTTTAGGTAATACAGAACGGGATTATTTTGTCATCCCTGATCATATGTCCATTTATACATATGATTTCCAATGGGCCTCATAAATATTGATACATAGGAACTTGTAAAAGAGAGAAGGGCCGTTCGTTCTGCACTTTTTGCCTTCTTTTCCCATGTTCTTGAAACTCGGTGGATACACAAGGAATATGGATTGAATAATACATAGTTGTTGGAATGTATTTGTTTTATCTTAAATTAATATTTGTCCATATAATTAGAATACTAAGAGCTGTTGGATTATTTATTCAAAATGAATTGGTAGAAGATTGTGGCAGAATTAGTTTCATATCATGAGAAGTCATGGGGTGTTAGTGGAGCATTATTATTACATGATTTTAGTGGAGAATTATTGTTGGGTGGAGAAAAGAATTTTTAACCTTTTTTTGTCTAAATTTCGAACGACTTAAGTCCTCGTTTGCTTGGAATTGAAATTAGATTTTTAGTATATTTTGATAAGAGATAATAAAATATATGGTTAAAAAGTTGTAAATCTCATTAAATATGTGATTAAAATTAATTATTGATTTTAATTTAAATTAAAATGTAAATTTTAATCCCCACCAAACATGGCTAAATTAATTCTTAACAAATTAGTGAATCTTGAGCTGAGTTGAAAATTTCGAAGGAGATTAGTCTCTTGATTTGGTTGGAGACAAAATAAATTAATATTTAGAGCCTGTTTGAGTTTATTTTATTGTAAGAATGAATTTTGGAATATCAAATAGATGAAAAAAAAATTTGTGTCAACTATAGTTGAATTTTTTTTTTTTTTAATCATGGTTTTGGTCTTCGACTTATGTTTGACACTTTCTACACTTGTTATTGAGATGAAACCAAACTTAAATGCAAAGACATCGTAAACCTAACAAACATTTTACTTTTCTTTAGGTAAAAGAAAACAGAGAGAATGGAGAACGTAGGTGAGTAACCATCAAAATTTGATTTTGACGCGAGATAGAGTCTGTATAAAAAAATTATTATATTCATGCCACATTTTTTAATAAATAAATCAAATTTTAATTTCATTGAATTTCATCGATCTTTATAAATTATCATATTATATTCTTAACTTTTGTCATCACATTCTTATTTTTAACATTTTATTATTTGGAAAATATTGTCCTTGGTTTTTGTCCAAAAATGTTTTTAAGATTCTTTAAAATGAGAGTCAAATATTTAAAATGTGATTGAACCTCATTTTTTGGAAAAGCGTATTTTAAAATAATAGATTGATGGAGAATGTGTGGTTAAAAAAAAATTATTGATGTGATGTAAAATATTATTTTATTGAAGAATGTATTGTTGAAAATGAGTAGAAAAAGAAGAATGAAAAAAATAATGTGGCTCAAACAGGGATAATAGTATTTTATGTATTATTATTATTATTAAAAAATATAATGGGTAAATGAATCTTTTTACTTTATCTCAAAGAAAATTTCAGAGAAAAATCATAATTATGAGCATTTTATGTTAATTTTAGAGTATAAATGCGATAAAAGAAAAAAGTTTGAGATATAAATGCGATAATATGTAAAAATTATAAATCATTCATACAAATAAATATAATTTAATTATTAAAAATTGTGGTATGAATATAAAAAGCCCTAACATGATCCATTTTCATCCTAGCGATTTGATATGAGGTTGTGCAATGTTCAAACTTGGCTCGATCCATGATGCAATGAGCTAGCCCGTCAAGTAGACTAGCGATTTGAACCTATTGCCATTCTTTTAATAATGGGTCAAGTTGAGCCTGGGTAGGTGGGGTCCAAAAATTGAAAAATGAACCGTGAGGACAGGCATTTTACTGACCGTCCCACTCGTTGTCACCCGTTCCGTTCCGTTCCGTTTCACTTATGAGTTACTCAACCGACACTTTTATGGTACGGTGCGATTCAACGTAAATACCAAATGCCTATAGATTGTCAATTTCTCGCACTCTCTTTCAATGTAATATGTTTAATTTATGTCAATTTATAATTTGATTTGACATTATTATTATTATTAAACAAAAATATTTTAATATTATTTCTTTCAAGGGATCCATTTATTCTAAAATACATTTTTTTATCTTCTTTTCAATTACATATTTTTCAATAAAATAATATTACACATAAATTTGAAACTTTTCTCTTTTTTTGAACCACACATTTTTAAAAAAAAATCATTATTACAAAATATATTTATCCCCAAAACTAATTATAATGAAACCTAAACGGGACGTAACCCAGTTGGCTTTCATTAATTTTAAAATGCATTTTTTTCTATCTTCTTTTTAAATACATATTTTTCAATAAAATAATATTATACGTAAATTCAAAACTTATCATTTTTTTAACCATACATTTTTTAAAAAATCACTGTTATAAAATACATTTTTTTTCTTAAAATATAACTTCATGCAGGGACCTATTCTATGATCTAAAATGATTTGTGTTAGGGTTTGAGGGTTCAAGGAAGGATACATTTGGAATTTCATAAAATGTGCTTGCAATGAGAGGTGGGTAGGTAGGGTTATGGTTAGCCATAAATTGGATTATTACGACCGTTCAAGATATTTAGATAGGTGGATTCGATCTCAATACATTTTTAACACTTTGATAGATTAAAATCTTCTCGATTAAACGTTGATGTGTAATCTATCGGAATGTCAAAATATATATTAACCTAAAATCTATCTAATTAAGTCATTTTTCATAGTTATGAACGGACATTTTATTTTCCCGTTCAAATAAGATCTTCTTTCAAAAAAAGTTCAGCACTTGCTCACTTTCTCTCTATTGACGGCATTTGTCATATCAACCACGAGAATCTTAGCATCAATGTATTGTGATAAAGCCCTCCAAGAACAAGCAAAGCCAGAGCAAGAAAGCTCATTTAGATCATTAGTTAAAATCATCATTAAATATTTTGTTACTGTCTCTTATAAAGTTAAAAATTTCAATCGTCGCTCTCAACTTCATAACGGACATGACGACGTCCTTTCGAATTAGATACTATCACGTCATTATGCCAAACGTTTATATCGTAATTTCTTGCTTGCTCGTTCCAAAATAGTGATATTTTGTTAGAAATAGAGAGTTCCAAAATTCCAATTCCCTTTCACACAAAGTAATTTTTCAAAAGAGTGGTCAAAATATCACGAGAAATTGTCGGCGTCGGTGGAGACACGAAATCGTATATATATTCTTTGGCGATACGGAGGTTGCTGCAAAGTCATATCGTATAGCCACGTGTAAGTTTATTGTTGCTCAATTTTTGACACGTCTGACAAAAACTTAATCTCGTAGGGTCCACTTCTGTCAACGATTAGCTGGCTCTCATTTAATTGGCTGTATTGGATTTTAACTCTAAGGTTAACAGGCTGGCTGGTGGGTTCCGGTGTGGACGGCAACGGTACAACTGATTCTAGATTCACCAATCAGAATTGATGGTGATTAAAATTTCTTGAAAAGATATTCAAGATATTTGACTAAATCATAAATCAACAAATATTTGATATCAAAATATTAATCACAACCAAAATATACATTAACAAAGTCAATTGATGAACTAAATCTCTAATAAATATTTGATATGTATTTAAATTATTGTCCATATAAACAAACAAGAACATAAAAAAGATATCTTTAGTAGGTACAAAATTTCATTGTCGAGTCGTGATGCTAAATGTCGTTTAGTGGATTTCCTACGTGTCTACTTAATTTTGTTTTAATCAAAGTTAACTACTTTGAGTAACCCAACTCGATCGTTATAATTCTTACATCAAATTAATGAAAATTCATTATATTGCAGCTTATATTATTAACATTTAACCATTGTTTTGTGAGGGTTAAAATCAAATTTTTAGTATATTCTGATGCAAATTGATAAAATGTGTGATTGAAAGTTATTGTCCCATAAAATATGTGATTGAATTTAATTATTGACTTAATTTAAATTAAAATCTTGATTTTAATCACCATCAAACTAGAGTTTCATAAATATTTGATGAGATTTGATATTTATTCATAATAATGTTCATACAAACAAGAAGACGCTATATACTCAATGTTTAATTTGTCTACACTTATTCAATTATTTGTTAGTAGATTTAATTAAATTCGATTGAAAAGAGACTTAGAATCTTAAACAAAAATTATAAAATATAGTGCAACCATTTGATTCACGCCTTCCTTCAAGTCGATTGTCAAAGTCTTACACACAAATGTCATTCAATATCTTTTCACTGCATAAATAATTTCAAATTAGTCATCAAGTCATGTAGACAGACGTAATCATTCTATGAATCTTTTTCGTGTTAACCTAACTTTCTTCCTCGGATCTTGACATCAAATTAACCCTACCACATCTTTAGCAAGATATGAAAATCTACCACTATTAACTAAAAGAAGAAACATAGAAACAAGAAGAAAAATGAAAATTTGGTGTTGGTATTATGATGGAGATAGTCACATGGGATTACATTCAATCTAGGGTTAACCAGACCATATACAATGGTTAAACATGGAATGGTACCTTTGCTATGTAATGTATACAAATTGTACCAACGACAACTCGTTTCTATGATTGTGCGCATTTTTGCACCACCCCCACAACGCCTCTGCCTTCTTATCTCTCTCACCCCTACCCACATTTTTCTTGCATTCTCTCTCATCAACGGTCACTGTTTTCTCCGATTCCGGAGGATCTACGACCGGTCCACTAATTATTTCTACGACCCTTTTCGTTTCTTGCCTTGAAAACCCCAGAAAGCTCCAGAGTAGCCCTGAAATTATTGAAGATCGAAGCATTTTTGTTCGAGATTTTGTGTAATGTGTTTGTGGTTGCATTGGGGGAAAAATCTTGTGTTAAATCTGCACATAAGTTGCTCATTTGCTTTTAGATTTGAGATTTGATTCCATTCTTTTTGCTAGAGTAAATCCATCCCCACAATCACAAGGGAAATACATTTTGGGATCGTACATTTGATCTTGAAAACAAAAAGGACGCAATTTCAAGCAAAATCGGAGAATTAAAGTGAATGTAATTGATGTGTAGAGTAGAGAGTAATAAGACGAGGAAAAGGTGGGTAATGGGGTTAAAATCGGCGGCGTTTGGTGGAGATAGATTGGAGAAGTTGAGGAATAGTGGAATGGTATCAAGGTCAAGAATGAAGCTGTGGATGATAAGGGCTACGACATCGGTTTTGCTATGGACTTGCTTGGTTCAGTTGACAGCACTGGGTGAGACTTGGGGGCCTAGAGTGTTAAAGGGATGGCCCTCTTGTTTTTCTCAAGAATCGGCGGGCGCGGGTGGGGGCGGTGGAGTGGCTGCTGCCTTGGATGTTAAATCGATGCCTGAGCTTCCGGCTAGAGTTTTACCGCAAAAGAGTGAGTGGCTCAACTTTTCTGTTATATTGATTCATTGTATATAATGTAATTAGTAAATGCTGTTTCTTTCTATGTTTTGTTGCTGCAAATGTAAGTGTTTATTTGCAAATTTGCGCAAAATCTTTTGGGATTAGTTGTTAGATCATGTTTATTAGAAACTGTTTAGTTAATACTAATTTAGAATATAGCTCTTTTGTTCTGTATCTGTGAAAATTCGTGCAGAGATTCTTTCAAAACCCAAGGTTCAACCATTAATTATGAAAGTTACATATCAGATTCTTCATATTGTTTGGATGCTTTCGTCTTCCATGTAGTTAGTTTGCATGGTTCGTAATTCTGCATACGGAATCCTTGTCGGTTGCTTGACTTCTTTCCCCATCTTGTTGTTTTGTTGTTTCATGTGATATTTGCACTCTTAATTCTCCGTTTGTCAAGTATTGAAACATGTTATCTGATGTAGGAGTTTACAAGAACAATGGTTATCTGATGGTTTCGTGCAATGGAGGGCTCAACCAAATGCGGGCAGCGGTAGGTTTTTTCTTTTATTAGTGGATAATTGATAAGCACGTTAAACATACGTGCATATTTGAGCTTTCGGTTTCTTCTTAAGTTAATTAATTGACTATTTTTGCTCGTTGTCTTTTGCCTACAGATATGTGACATGGTTGTAATTGCTAGACATTTGAACGTTACATTGATAGTTCCAGAACTGGATAAGACTTCATTTTGGAACGATCCGAGGTGCTTTCCTACTTCTAATACATACAAGTTTTTTTGTGCTCAATTGTATAGTTAATTTTTTCTGCATGCTAAAATTTAGTCTGTCTTAAATTTCTCAGTGAGTTCCAAGACATATTTGATGTTGATCATTTCATTACTTCCTTGAGAGACGAAGTGCGGATATTAAAGGAGCTACCTCCAAGGGTAAAGAGGAGAGTCAAGCTAGGAATGATATACACCATGCCCCCTATTAGTTGGTCGGACATTTCTTACTATCAGAATCAGGTTACTAGCTTTCTTATCCTGTTTCCTTGATTCCTTCTACGCACTCTTGTGATTCCTTGCCTAATTATATCTCGTTGTCATTCCATGCAGATTCTTCCCTTAATTCAGAAGTATAAAGTTGTACATTTGAACAGAACCGATGCTCGGCTTGCCAATAATGCTCAACCCATGGAGATTCAGAAGCTCCGTTGCCGAGTAAACTTTAGTGCTTTGAGATTTACTCCTCAGATAGAAGAATTGGGTAGAAAAATCATCAAAATACTTAGGCAGAACGGTCCTTTCATAGTACTTCATCTCAGATACGAAATGGACATGTTGGCCTTTTCTGGCTGTACTCAGGGCTGCAACAAGGAGGAGGCGGAAGACTTAACAAGAATGAGGTTAGATCGCTCGGTATTTTGAGCACTTTGACCTCTATCTCCAACCATGCGTGGCTATTTTTTTTTAGAACTTTTAAATAAAGGAAGTTACTTTTTTGGAAAGTAAGTCAAAATAAAAGGACATATTTTCAACTTCCACCAGTAAAAAGTTGTGTCTTTTAGAACTTATTTACAAATTTTTAGCTTAGTAAAATATGCTCCATCATCTTTTATATTGGCACTTGAATAATGTCTTATTCTTCTACTTCACTTTTCTGTCACAACAGATATGCGTACCCGTGGTGGAAAGAAAAGATCATAAATTCCGATTTGAAAAGAAAAGACGGCCTATGTCCTTTGACGCCTGAGGAAACTGCTCTCACATTACAGGCATTAGACATTGATCATAATATCCAGGTTTACATTGCCGCTGGAGAAATATATGGCGGAGAAAGAAGAATGGCAAGTCTTAGAGCAGCTTATCCAAATATGGTCAGTAGATAAAGCAGTGGCTAATAGATTAAATGTAACGTGTCTCCCTCTTGTACTTATCACGTGCTTCTGGCTGCATTTTAACAGGTCCGGAAGGAGACTCTATTGGAGCCTTCAGACCTTAGATTCTTTCAGAATTACTCGTCTCAAATGGCGGCACTCGATTATCTTGTTTCATTGGAGAGCGATATCTTTGTTCCTACATACGATGGAAATATGGCTAAAGTTGTTGAAGGCCATCGCAGGTATTAATTCGTACTGGAACTTGTGATGAAATAATATAGAAGAAAATTTTGAGGATCTTTCACTATATTTTCTCATTTTTCTTCGGTAATTAATGAAACATAAATGCAAAGTGACAGAGAAATTAATAGTGATCACTAAATTCAACTTGGTACCTGGAAGTAACTTGTTTAGTGGATTTTGAAGTATAGCAGCGTATTTATTTCTTGACTTCTAAGTGCATTTTGTCCAATTGTTGTTGTTTCCAGATATCTTGGATACAAGAAAACAATTTTGTTGGACAGAAGGCTCCTAGTTCGTTTAGTAGACCAATATAATTCTGGTTCACTTACTTGGGATGAGTTCTCTACTGCTGTTAAGGATGCTCATGCAGAACGCATGGGGAACCCAACAAAAAGGTCGGTTATTCCCGATAGACCTAAAGAAGAAGATTATTTCTATTCTAATCCATGGGAATGTTTGCAACCATTGGATGAAGACGTATCACTAAGTAGTATATGAAACTCGTTGCTCGTAGATTGCTTATATTACTTGCAGTCATGTAATGGAGCAATCCTCGACTCGGTCATAGCGAGTGAATGAGGATTTTGTTTCAAGGAGTCTATGGTGAAGGTTAGATGAGGTGGTGCACTTTAAGGAAGCCGAAGAGAATAAGAAGCCACTGGAGCACATTTACCTTTCTAGATATAAGTTAATAGTACGGTTCTTGTATAGAAGCTACCCTTCCATCAAAGTGTTACATCGACTCATCCAAGTGTATACAGAGGGAACAATCAATTTACAAAGGTTAAGCTTATGTCCTCTTCTCTTTTCTTTTTCCTGTGTTTCTTCATTTATTGATTTTCGGATTGTTCCCGAGTTCTTGAATATAAACTTACATTTATCTAGTTGATATTTTTCCCCATAAACCTTTATTTAAGATATTATGATTTGATCATAGAATAATATAAATTTTTGATCATTAGACAGCCAACTAATCTTACGTTCAAAGAATGCTGATGGAATTATTTGTTGAAAGATAATATTCCATGAACTTGAAGCATGTTTTCGGTAGGCTTTTGTTGTCTAAACAAATGGCTGTTAGAGTGTGTTTTATATAAATAAATTTGTGGTGAAAGTGAAGTGATCATGACTTATTTATTTAATATAAATAAGTGCTTAAATGAGATTCTTTTTTCTGTAACATAAAACAAGCTATCATGACATCAATCAATCAATTATGCTTTGTTTTATGAGGTGTTCAAAAAGCATCATTGAAGAATGTCGAAAGTTTCATTTTTGTGGGGTCATGGCTGGCAGGCATATACCTTGAATTAATGATATTAAGTGGAAATATTTGAATATAACAACATACTTCTGTCGAAGGGCGGAAGCCGACGGATGCCCTTGCAAAGGTTGATTCCGGCGAAGTCCCTGTGATCGAGGGGTAACAAGATTTGATTGTAGTTACTAATTCTTTTGGAGCAGCCGGCAGGCATGCCATTGTTGATGTTTACAATTGGCTGGTGGTTAGGTTATTTGTCTTCTTCTATCATGTTTAGATTTGTGATGGTAGCCGTGGTGGTTTATTATGGTGGTGGGATGGTGATTTTGTGGTGGTACAGATCTGGTGGTGGATGTGGAGGCTGGTGTCGATGATGATGGCGGTGACGGTGGCTGTGAGCGTAACAGTGTGTTAGGAGTATTGGTGATGGTGATAGTATGTTCTTGATGGATAAAATTTCTATGGGTTTTGCTACTTTGACAGAAGATTTTAACGGATGGCAAAAAATGATTTGATAGGAAAGTTGACCGTATTTAAAACAATCCAATGATATAATGACATGTAGCATCATTTCAAACTTTTATGTTAAAAAATTTGACATTGTGGCACGATTCAATTTCTATTTTTAAATTGCAAGGTGATTTTTTTTTTTTTTTTNTTTTTTTTTTTTTTAAACTACATTCTACACATTATTTCATAAAATAATTTTACTTATAAATTCAATTTTTTTTAATTTTTTAATCATACTTCTCTTCTCTTGGTTAATTATTGAAAGTCGATCCTTGTATAAAAAATTGCATAGAAACTGCTTTAATTATTCATTATGGATTTCTATAGAGCAAAGGCGATCCCAAGGCATATTTATCCGTGTAAGGCTTTTGTTACATTTGAATGATCCAAGAAGCATATTTATTTTAATTAATTAGTTAATTAAAGATTAATGGAATGGTTGCTTACTAAACACGTCAAAGGAACACAATAAATTAATGATTATTCTTCAACTGCAAGTGCCCTTTTCAACTATTTTAATTTGTTTACAAGAAAAAATATGTAAGAGTCAACAAAAATCTATCATTGGGAAACGGTACCCACTTGGAAATATTTTTTAATTTTTAGAAAAATGTAAAAATAAACATGAAAATTATTATTTTTAAAATCAATCTTTTTTTTTTGGTATTTGAGAAACATTAATTCATTTTTCACGAACATTAGACTATCAAAGTTGACTTAAACAGATCAATTACTGCACATTTACGTTTGTATTAACTTCGACTTCACTTGCAACATTCTATCAACCTCCTTTCTCATAACTTATAATTACTTCAATTTTTCCTCCATAATCATATTCCAATAAAAGTTTATAAAAATATGTGGTTAAAAAGTTGTGGATCTCTTGAAATATGTGGATAAAATTAATTATTGATTTTGACTTCGATTACAATTGGATTTTAATTTTTATCAAACAGGATCTTAATATTAATTAATTAAATATTAATAAACGATCTCACTATTGCGACAATTCACCGTTAACGACCATGCTACCTCACCAACCTTCATGAATTCGCCACTTACCATGTCTCTAGTTTTGATAGCATTAGGATGGGTTCAACCAGTTGATTTTCAGATGAGATGGTTTAAATTCAGTCCAAACAGCACTGACAAACATAAATAAAATGAGAAGATCTCTTGCATGGGCATAAGAAAAAACATGTATAGAAAGAAATCTTAAAATGTAAAGCATGTCTTCTCAACATGAGAATGGAAGCCTGTATAGTTGAATAGATGAAAATAATAGTATTACTGTCTGGGAAATATGAGCATCCCATAACTGTGGAACAAAAAAAGAGATGTACAGTGGAGAGGTTCCACATTTCCTTGTCAACATGGACACTGATGAACCTTAGAAAGGGAAACAGGAACCTGAAAAAATTAATTAATACAACTACAAAAGAATAATATCACTACACTGTTAAACTAGCATCAAATTTCAGCTAGTTTTGAGTCTCTTTAGCGCTTGTTCAGACTCGTCTGTACTTGCAGCTCTAGAACGCGGCGAGGCTTTGTTGCCTGTCGGTATCTCATCATCATCCTGGAGAATGTTTACAAATATTAAGGTTTTATCCTAGAGAATCTGTAACATTGATAATTCTTTTTTCTTGTTTTTTTTTTTCTGGTTAAGCTACAGGATTCAAGTACCTTGACAGTGGATGCTGAAGAAAGTGGTGCTCTTTTCCCAAGATCAATCTTTACTGAGATGTTTGCCTGTGATAGATCCACCCCGGAATTATTTAGTGCTTGTGTAAGAGTATTCAACAACCTGTTTAATAGAATGGTGTAAATGGAGACAAAATCAACAAATCGTGATACGGTCTCTATTAAATTGCAGATATTGAACCGTCTTTGTCTAAAAGCTTAAAACTCTATGAGAAATGAGATACTTAATTGAATTTGGTCTTCAACACCCTTACTTTCACGCCGCATTCCCTTTTTTCCATCAAAGGCTTTTTATGTGCAAAATTTTAATAAATAGGTGACGACAAAAGTTGAACATAGGACATCTACTCATGTTCTCATAACAGCCTCATTTAAAATTTTAAGCTGTAAAAATGGGGTAAACTAATGTAAATTTATCTTCAACTTGCTTTCTTGTAAAGGAGGAATAGACACTCACTTGTGCTAAATTGAGATAGGAAATCATATTACTTGGGCATACAAAATGTAAACCAATCCTCATTTTCCAAAGGACACATTACACACAACTGATGAATAAGCAGTAATAAGGAATTCTTACCTGTGAGAATATACGCTCGAGATGCTGATTGTACCACTTTCAATAGTCAGTTCCTGGTTTTTCATCCTATCATCAGCAACAGTGCATTCGTTCACACGCGATCTGTTCTGCCAAAACTGAGATTGAGGCCATGATGCAGTTTTATCTGCATCATATGCTGGAGTAGGTGGAACAGGGGATGCTGCAATGCTGGGACTACCAAAAGAGAAAATGCTGTGCTGCATTGTTGGAGGAACTGGCGCTGTCTTAGTTCTTAATGCAGGCTCCCTTTCTTTGGAAGTTGTGGCAGTTTTTGTTTCCAGTTCTAGATTTTGTCCATTGATTGGGATGGTGGGAGAGACAGAAGTCTTGTTCTCATCAAAATTTGCAGGAAAAACTGATGCTGAGTTGGACCCCGGGTTCATGCCTTGTGAGTGATCTATTAAACCTTCGGCTATACGAGACTTACTCTGTTACACAAGAAGTTAAGACGTTACTAATTGAGGCATTTCAGTTGCAAACATTCAGCATTGGATAGAACAATGTAGATTAAAGCTAAAGAGTAACTTGCACATTAATAGTACCACATACTCGGTACATTTGAGTTCCATATATTTTGTTACAGTTTAAACGCTAGCTACAGCCTCAAAATCCCAGAGTTGTATGGAAAACCACATTTATGTTAGCTAACAATATATACAGCCAACTCGATGTCTTTTCAATTATAGTCATGCCATTTTCTTTTTAACCTTGGAAAAGTAATTTGTTCATTGATAACCTTCAACAAGTATTCCCACATCCCATTTACAGAAGAAAACATAGAAGAAGGCTGGTGTCCGTTATCTGGAAGTAATAAATCTAAGGCCTGCATGGAGTTTTAGATTTACCCATTGCATGAACTTTGAGGGTTCATGGTTCCAGATATTGTATGAACTCTCATATTTGTGTACTTTCTCTTGTAAAAATTGAACGTACTCGATGACCTGCAAAATTATTAAAAACTTTCAATTTTTTAAGTTAAGATATGTTCTATTTTTACGTTAGAATACGAAATATTGTTTCGTGATCTCCAGGTACCTCTAGTAAGAATGATGCCTTGTCTCTTTTTTGGTCACTGTTAGGAATAATCTCCCTCAGCCTCTGGAATCTGCATTACACCAAATACAATATCTTAAAAATCTAATTTAATTCTTGATGGGTGTTTGCGAGAACATATATACACATGCACACACGCATCTACATCTAATATGCATTTCTTGTCAACAACACATTTGCCGTTTACGTGAGACAAGTGTAAAGAAACTTTTCAGAGGACAGACGAGTTCAACCAGATTAGGAATATTTGTTCTTGGACACAAACTATTTTGTAAACTAAAATTCCAAGAAATAGATAAGTGTAGCCGGGATTCAAAAGTTTATGTACAATGCATAAAGTATATCTCCAGAAGAGAGAGAAATGTCTACAACATAACAGGCCAACATTTTTAGGAGGAGAATATTTTTGCCAATGTTCAACAATAAGAGAAGTGAGTTTCTCGGGTCCAACGTAAAGGCAATCTTCAATTTCATTTATATGCATAATCAAATGAAAATCCTTTCAACTCAAACAAATGAAGATTTGAAATTTTTTGGAAGGTAAGATTCCTTGATCTGAGAACACAAAATGCTGAAGCGCACACAATTAACAAAATGTGTCTTAACTAAAAGTATCATTTATTGTGATATACAGAACAATTAGAACTTTCAGACGAAAGGGTTGATAAACATGCCTATCATTAATCTTGCTTCTTCTACGTTGCTCCGTTGCTGAGTGTTTTGAACGTGGTGTGTTAGGCTTTTGATCTGTGAGCTTTCCTTCAACTTTGACAGACAAATTACCTATCATATAATAAGCTATTTAGGCTACAAAACGGGAAACAAAGGATGGAGAGAACAATTAGTACAAACATAAATAAAAAGACCTTTTGGGTGAGGTGTCGACTCTTTCTTAACAGCGAACTCTTCATCCTCGTCGTCATCATCCTCTTCTTGGTCATTAGTTGCTGATGTCATCATATTCATGAAACTCTGGTTCTTCTGAGATGATGATGGCCTGAGAAATGACAACCAATTTCCAATTGTCGATGAAAAACTCTCAAAAACATCAAAGAATAGAGTAACATGCACAAATTGACTGAAAAATCCCTTACTGAGTAGACAAGAAAGAGCTGAAGGTTTGGGAATTGTGATTCCGGTTGGAAGATGACTGTGATGGAGGTTCCAACGCTGTCATCCATTGCCCTCCCACTCCATTCATACCTGATTCTGTCAAACCCATATTCTCAGCACTCAAAGTTAAACTTACACGTAAATACTAATTATAAGATTTGATATCTATAGACAATGAGTCGTAAATTACCTCTCAGGATATGTCTCTCTGCAGCAATATTCTCCTTCCCTGTCTGTCCCTTTTTTACGCCAGATTCGTCCCACAGCGTGAAACCACTACCGGCGTAAGAAGCAGAGTTTTGGTTTTCATCACTCCTTGTGGTACTACTAGCCTGCGCCATGAATAAGCTCCCTTCTGGCTTCAAAACTCTTTGATTGAAATAAGAAATGCTATATGTCCCAATGCCACCAGGAAGAACATGCTCCACCGAGGGAGGAGGACCTGGTGGTTGAGGCTTTTCAATAGCAGTAATTTCAATGTTGCTTTCTTCTTTCGTAGCATTCTTCCCAACACGGTCCAATGGTTGTAAGAAGTCATGTGTTTTAAGGTAGCCACCTGTTTATATTCAAGGAAAACAATAGAGGAAAGATTAAGACAGTCACTCTGATTTTCCAAATGCATAATTCTGAATATCACCCTGGCAAATAACAAGAGACAGGATTCTAAACCTGGGAATATATTATATATTATTTTCTTTTTTAATCGTTTGTATCATATCATTGGATATCGAGATATGTTCCAACCAAACGGATAGGAATAGTAGAAGTAAAAATACTCAAGCAAATAATGCAAATGGCAATATTATTTTATAATAAATGCAGAATCTTCAAAATCACACAAGAAATAATCTCTTCATAAAAGTCGGATCTTCACTCTGATTTGAGCTTAAAAGATTATTAGTAGTCATGTCAAAGAATTCTTCGATCAATTTCAGTATTATTGGACGTTAAGACGTATATTACATTATTATTCTGAGGAATGAATGCCAATATACAAAATTATTCTACCAAATTAGTCATTCTTGCACCTATTGATAGACCTAGGAAGCACGACTTTACAAAAGCTTTTATGGTTCCCCCAAAAAATGCTAATATGCAGGGTAACTTACAAAGATCAAAATACATGGGGTTTGTGGTATTTAGATTTCTTCCTAGAAATAATTTTCAAATATTGGAATCTTACTTCACAATAAATGGATAAAAGGCAGTTTAGTTTTTGAATTTTATGTGTGTATGCATTGAAGAAGATGATGCAAAATAGCTTTGAGAGTTAGAAATCTTCTGTGAACTTAGTATAAATAAATTTCATAGAAATAAATGAAGAATTTTTTATTGTGCTAATTTCAGATTTAGCAAAAACCAATTTATACATTTGACCTCTTTTATCTGCATATATGATTTGCACATTTATCTGCATCAAAGATTATATTTTAAAAATTATCTAAGAATGTGGTGTTAATTCTCACTCGAGGAATTTAGCGCTCATTTGGCCTCCATTATTTCACATTATAATGAGAGGAAAAATCATTTTTTTTTTGTTAGAATGTGTTGTTAAAAAAGAAAAGAAAAATTGAATTTATTTGTATATTACTTTATTAAAAATGTGTGATAGATAAAGAGAGAAAAAAGTTGAATTATAATTTACTAGAAAATAATGAGAACCAAATGGTCGCTTAACTGGGTCAGACTAATTTTTCTAAACTTAGTCTTACCCTACCAAAATCTTGAATTTTTCTATGAAAAATTCAACTGGGTCCTACAAAATAATAGGCTGAATCAAATGCACAAAAAACCCAATTTAAGTTCTAATCCTTTTCCAATTTGGACTGTACAATTGTCAGCCTATCACTACACTGCCCCACCTGAAGGACATGGCCCAGATTTATAAATGGGGGTCACGGGTACATTCACTGCGCCACGCGTGGGTGCCTTAGATATTTCCTCTTCCCCATCCCACAATAACCAACACCCCACCCCCCCCCACTCCCAACACCCACATATTATATATTCAAATAATTTAACACATATACAAAGATTTATTTAAAGGTTGCGAAATTTAAGCCTTGTTTGATGATCATTATTTTAAAAAATATGAATATTAAATAATATTTTTTTAAAAAAATGAGTGGTTAAAATTAGAAAAAGTTTTGAATTTACTTGAAAAATATTTTATTATAAAAAAATGTGTTGTTGAAAATAAATATGAGAATTTAAAAATTTTGAAATAACGATGGTCAACCATGGGCTAAATCTTGAAGTCGCGGTTTAAATCGTGTCTCGTAATATAATCTTTTGATCACCGTTACGGTGTTTGAAAAAAAAAAAAGGGAGAGAGAACTAGAAAAACTTAAATACTTGAGATCCAGTTCAATAAAGTAATTAAAAAATCCAACCAACTCCACCAAAAATCTCTCTCAAGTTTATTGGTCATGCCTTAACGAATCACTGACAAAAATCAAATAGATTTTCAAAACAATTTTTGTAATCCATAAGCAATATCGCCTCAATAAATCTTCGAAAGTATGATAACTCATAGAAACTTCATGTTTTATATATGAAGAAAAGAATCTAATTACCCCCACTGAATTCATTGTTCTTACGAAATATTTCGGTGTTAAAAATACTAATAATATTTTGCATGAATTGAAATGATAATTTACCTGGCGGAGGTCGTGGATCTTGCTGGACAGGTGAATACAGTGACAGAAAATCATGTGTTGCCTTTCTACCTTTAATAACACATTGAATATACAACACATAATTAAATTTTCTAAAATTAATCGACCAGTTTTTTCGTATGGATAATTTTGCAGAAATTGAATTCAAACGCCATGAATTTATATGCTAGTTACCTTCGGTTCCTAAAGGTCTGGGCTGAGGCAGTTCCATATATATAGAAGTTCAATTCTGAATTTCTGATCGAATTGCAATAAATTGATGAAATATCTGCAGCAGAATCAACTGAATTTGGCAAAATTCTTCTATCTTTTCGACTGCGGTTCAGATCCGCCTCCAAATTCACGATCGGAGGCGCATTTGAATCGAACAACTCACAACAATCCACGAAAATTTACGTTCACTTCACTTCGTTGCAGCAAAATCCTTATAAATCACCTTCACTATCATCTTCTCTTCCATTAAACTTCTTAGGCCGAATCTACAAACCGAAATTGAACTGAATTACGCTTAATCTCTTAGAAAACTACACAATTCTTCAATTATGGAGTACAACAAAGAAGATCTACGATAGAAAAAAAATCTCAGCACAGTGAATCTGAATTACCACAAAATAATGAATAATTCAGCTGCAGATTCTTCAGAAAACACTTTCAAAGCGTAAGATAAAAGTGATCCAAACAGCGACTTTTGCAGATTGTAGGTAGGCCCAGTTTTAATCAAATCACCAAAGTTCCCACTTCACAAACACCCACAACACTGGATTTTTTTTCTTTGACGGAATTGGAGAAGAATGAATTACTTCTCTCTCTCTCTACACCATTTTTTTTTTTCTCTATTCTGAGTGAGCTTTGGTGAGAAATCTTCTATATACAGTAGGGAAGTGCTTCTTCGTTTACGTTTAAGATGAAATTATTAGTTGCATTTTCCGTTTATTAGAAAACGGCGTTTGTTAACGGCGTTTGGGGTTTGTTTACTGCCCTTGTACGGTTTAATTGAATTTAATTTTTTATTGTTTTTGGTGATCCCGATTAATATTATTAATTTATTAAACTAAATCTTTTGGGAGCCAGAGCTAGATCAAGTTGTGTTGGTGTTGCCTTCGCATTTGCATTTGCAATTTTCTTTTCAATTTTATTGTAAGATGTGACATTTTTTTTTCTTTTTTAAAGAATAAGAAATTAAAGTAATATAGTCAATTACGAATTTGTGAAGAATAAAAGAATTTCTTATAATTGTTCAGCTTTTGATCTGTTGACCGCTGAGCAATCTGCGTCCACATCTCATGTTTTGATAACTCGCGACGTAGATTTCAAGTTATTGTATCGCTCAATCGTTATTGAGACACGTGAAAAATGGTATAATGACGTGCTCGAAATATGGAAAAGAACACAATTAAAAGAAAAACAAATATTTTTATTTTTACTTATATTTTTATTTCACCAAAAATCTTTTCAACTAGATCATGTTACAATAATTCATATGCATATTAGATAATTCCATGATCAAATGCGACCAACATTAAAGACGTGTTTTGGTGCATGCTATTAAACATATAGAATTATTATTATTATTTAATACATACTTAGACAACGGTTTTAAGTTACTTATCTTAATAAGGTAAACCTTTCAAGATGAATTTTAACATTGTTACAGAGTCTTAAAGCTAAAACTGGCAGTTTAGTTCGTGTAAAGTTCAAATGAAAAGTAGCGATCCTACTAATTCGAATTAATTTTTGAATATTGGATTTTCTATTTATTCAGCACATTTGATTGTTAATACGAGGTTGTTCTTCTGTAATGATAAAATTGGTGAAATAATTGACGGTATGATAGTTACTTCAGTAATACTATTAATTATCAGTGTTGATATTCAGTATTTATACGTAAACTTAAATTTTTTTTACTTTTTAACTATACATTCTCCGAAAAAATTACTATAACAAAGTCTATTTTCTCCCCCCAAAAATGAAAAAAATGGAGCTCAAAGAGAGGATAAAATTCATCTTAACACCACCATTTAACGAAAGTAAATTTCATGTAATAATTAACAAAACTAAATCATAAATAGTAAATAATAATGATGGATATTAGGTGGCGGAAAAAGTACGTATTGCTGCGCGCACGTGCAAGTTGCATGGTGAGACAATTAACTGAGTCACCTCGTAACTCTGGTGGAATTGGAATTGAATTGTCATACTCATATCACGTGAGTGGAAGTAGTAAGTACAACTGTACAAAGTGAAACCAGACCTTTCTTTTTTTCAATTAAATTAAATTAAAGCAATTTTTTCAATCAATATTAATCACATCTTTTATGAGTCTCACAACTTTTCAACCACACATTTCAAAAACTCCTATCACAATTTACTAAAAAATCTAATTTTAATCTTAACCAAACACCCACTAAATACAATTAGACCCTATTCGAGCCTCATCTTGTCATGAACGTATTTTTTTAAAATTCATTTTCTACCATACATTCTCCTATAAAAAAACTATATACGTACTATTTCATAATACAATTTACCCCGAAAAGAATCGAACAGGCACTTGTAATAACACTAATGCTACTCAAACAGGGGCTATGGACAAAGTTTTAAACCGGTACTGGGGTGGATTTAACTCAACCCTTGATTTGAATTATATGTCGTTCAAATCAAGAGTCGAGGTGAATCCACCTCAATCCTATTTAAAACCATGTCTATAGCCTCTGTTTGAGTAGCATCTCTCCTTATAATATATAAATGAAAAGACATGATTAGTGCACAGATCCCAATAAATTATCCTAAATCTTTAATTTTTTTAGTAAACTGATCCAATAAATTGAAAGAAAATTAAATAAATAAAAAATATGCTTCTTTTACCACCAGCGGGGAACGCGGCGCCTCCCTTTCCCATGTGCTCTTTGTCTCTAGATGTGTACGTAGCTCCTCTTTTGACTATTAAGCCATTGTTTGACAATTATTAATTGAAAAAAAAATCATGTCTTTAATAATAATTTTTAAAAATATATATAATTAAAAAATAAATAAAAATTTGAGTTTACGTACATAATAATTTATTGAGTGAATGTATAGTTGAATTAGCCCCAATTGATCTCCATTATTTAAGATTATAATTTTTGATATATTATTTTTTTGAAGGTTGTGTGGTTAAAAAAAAAAGATTTTTTTATTTATATTTAATATTATTTTATTGAATAATGTGTGATTGATAAGTAGGGAGAGAAAATAGACTACAATTTTAATGGAGGCCAAACGGGGACTGAGTATGTTGGGAAAAAAAGTTTTCAAATAATGATTGTCAAATAAGGACTAAAACGAAGTCTTTTGTCATTCATTAATAAAAATTATGCTTATATTTAGAATGATCAAAGAGAATAAGGACCTGTTTGATAGACATTTTTTTCCATGAAAAATGGAATTGAAATTTCATTTCTCACTTTTGTCATGTTTGATAGTCAAAATTTTTCATAAAAAATATTTTCCTCCCACCCCCACGTGATCCCTTTTTCCATGTTTTTATTCAATTGATTTTCCCACTACTTTGGTGGGAAAATGGTCTCCAATTTATTTATTTTTTAAAACAAATTCTATGGATAATTGTAAAAAAAAATTCCTTTTAATGAACAATTTCTATGAAAAATAAAGTCAAACGAACACCAAAAGATTCAAAATTTCAACATTTTTCAGGTGAAAAATTATACCTTTCAGGTGAAAAATTATACCAATCAAATACAATTAATTGACAATTCCCATGAAAATAATTATAAGCAATTCAATTCCCTGTAATTCATTTTTTTTCACCCAAATTTTACTCGTGCAATCAAACGGACCATAAGAGAAATATTGTATTTATCAATTATAATTTTTTTCCCAATAAAGGATGTCAATAGAGGTTACAATCCAATTAAGCGCCCGTTTGACAATCATTTTTTAAAAACATTTTGTCTACATACTCAATTTAAATTATACATTGACAACAAAATATTCTACACATAATTTCAAACTTTTTTCCTACTTTTTAATCACAAATTTATCGCTATTCAAAACTCAATTTTCTACAACATTTGATTGTCAAACAGGGATTAAGTTGCAATACATTTTAATTCATTAAATAATAAAAGGTTAACCAATAGTCCTCGAGACTAATGTTACTATATTGCATATATGAACGAGAAAATTAATAGAGTGAATTTGGTATCAAATACATTTTTCTAAAAAATTTATTAAGCGTTTGTTTGATAACCATAATTTTTTATTTTTTATTTTTTATTTTTTTGGAAAAAGAGCTATGAAATAGTGATTTTTTGAAGAAGTGTGGTTAAAAAGTAGGAAAAAAAAAATTTGATATTATGTGCAAAATATTTTTTAATGTGAAAATGTAAGGTTGAAAATTAGTTTGAGAAAAAATAGTTATATTTTAATAGTTGTCAAAAAGAGGCTAAAGATGAAATTTGTTGTGAAAAACGAAACTTAAAGAGATTTCCTTTTTGTTTTTATGTAGTATTTTCCCATATCCCTTCCATAAAATACCTTTCTACACGACTAAGAATTACTAGTTTCTTTTTTCACATAGATATTATAAAGTAAGAGCAATGCTTCTCGCGTATTCAATTAAGCTTTTGATTTAAATAAAAATTAGATTTTCAGTAAATTTTGATAAAAGTTGATGAAATATGTAGTTAAAAAATCGATACAAGTTGTGGATCCCATTATACGTGCGGTTATAAATGAATAAAAAAATGAATTCTCGAAAATGGGGTCTAAGTATATTTAGCATACACAAGACATAGCATCATTAATTTCTTGTAAGTATATACGTACAAAAAATAATACATTAATTTTTGGTGTCTAATCTTGTCATTTGCCACCGAATCTTTTTATCTTAATAAAGTAAAGCATGCTTCATAAATGATTGTTTATCTCCGACAATCTTTAACATTAATTAAGGTTTATATATTGAGAGTTAGCCAAACAGGCTGGCAATAAACCCTTTTGTATTTCATTCTATATATATATAAAAAGGATGCTAGAACATGGCTCTACATGCACACACAGGTTGTACCTACTATTTGTATCCAAACTTTGGGGACATGTATGTATAATTTTTCAAATTCTCGTTCATCTGTATTTTGAAAATCGACCAACCCATAAATTGATTTTTTTTAAAAAAAAGAAAGGGTCGAATCGATGGAGGTCAACCGACCAATTCTTGAAGTGTTTTAAATGATTTTTGTTATTTTGATTTTTCACGTATAATCTAATCGATTTCGAGATAGGTAGCAAGTTATACAGTCGAATCGACTAGTCCAATCCGATTTTTAAAAGATTTTCACTGACCATGAATTAATTTATAATTTCCTTCTTGTTTATATATTATAACTCACATATATAGCAAAAGTGATTGCAAGTTTATTAATCAAACCAAGTTTGTGAAGTGTTAATATTGTCAACATTCTGAGAAGTCCACGAAAAAATTCATCAATTCGAAATGTAATACCATTAAAAAATATTCCCAGAACACAAAATAATTTGATTAAGACCCCTGACCCAACCTAGACCTGAACCCGTGCCGATTGGACGATAGAGACAACGACACGCGTGCGTATGTTTGGTTCACAAAATTGAGTGCCCTTTAGAGCCTATCACAAAAGACCAAACAATGATCATATAAACCAAAAATTCTCTGTAGTTTTCCAGTGTGGGATATGTTTACAAAATTCAATCAAATTCTCACTATTTAAAGTTTTAAGTGGATGACTGATTTGAATTCAAATATAATCATTTTCCAACACTTTGATATTCCTTGAATTAGAATAGTAAAACAGAGATGGCCACTCAATCAGGGTTGTAACTTGAAACAAATTAGGGTTGAAGAGATTCGAACTCATCCAAGGTCGAGTTGTTGGAAAATTCCAACATATATGGGGCTACACATGTAATATATTAAAATGTGTGGTGCTATTGTTTGAAAATTAGTCAATTAAAGTGATCCGTTAAAGTTAATTTTGACTAAT
>CAIGRB010103324.1:0-15508 GCA_903798255.1 Fraxinus quadrangulata | reverse complement strand
TTGCCATTTGGACCTTCATCACCATGCCTCCTTTTTATTAGGTCATTTAGTACACTTTGATTCTCTTAGAACGTCTCTCGTTAGATTTTCTAATGAAAAGAGATAATTTACATCATATTAATATCTCTTTCTATATCCCATTTATTTTCCTTCGAAGCTCTAACCTAAAATTCCCTTTATTTTTCACTTTGAGGGTTTCACCTTATTGTTCAATGAATTTACACCTCTTGGGTATTTCCTAATAACGACGTCAAGCACCACCAACCTATGTCACATAGTGAAACTCTCACTATGGACTTCCTTTACATTCCTTGCACTTGTACCTATCCACCTTCCTAGTATAGACAAAACCTATTTGAATAAAGTTGTGTTCAGTTTTAGAAGCTACAAGGTGTGCATCTTTGATTTTGACATACTTACTCTCTAACACCAAATCATAATTCAAACTTCGGTCTAAAATAGCGTTAGCTTGTTTATTTTGATCCTCAATCCCAAAATGCACATGTATTCTTTCCTATCCCAAGTTAAAACTTTTCTACTTGTCCGTTCAAATATCCTTTTTGCCTTGTCTAAAGTCTTATCTTAATTAATGGCTGCGTGAATCAATAATTCTTTGCCTTGTCTAATCCTTTTTGTAGAGCATACGAGCTAATAACACTAATGGTCTCTTTACCTAATCAAAGTCTAACTAATATTATCGTATCCCCAACTCACATTACTTTTATGGCCTCATCTTTTAAACCTGGTTCCATAATAATTCCTACCCTAATTCTATTCTTTTTCCTTTCCGATATACCATGGTTTATATTCCGTATTCTTTATTTTATTTTATTTTTTGGCCTTCTTTCTAACCTGTTTTACCTATACAAGCTATGCTAACTTTTCTCCTGCACATCACATCTACTAGCTCTAGAGGTTTTAAGTGTTGCCATATCATTCATATTCTCAACTTAGTATTTTGGACTAGCTTTTTTAATTTTCTTTGTGCTTTAGATGGCAAGAACCTTTGTTTCCTTTCAACACCTTCCCGTGTCAAAGTGAGGCGTCTCTTTTGGGATCTCAAGAACTGTTGCCCACTTTTCACCACACTTGGGAGAAGGTGCAGTGCACTGCTAGTATGGGGACTCCCCTTATGAAATGTGTATAGGAATTCTTCTTCTGAGAGTTGGCAAAAACTTACGTTGGTTATCAACCTTCCTCAATCTTCTCCATTTCTTGAGCTTAGGACAATTATAATTCGAGAAAAATACTCATATATTTACCTTGATGAGATGCTTCTAGTGTAAAGTGATACAAATATTTAAACCTTGGAAATTACAAAGGTAAGACTTCTCCAAAAGTACCCTAACATACTTCCATATTATTAGAGAACTATATGCACTATGGTTACAGTTGAGAGGATATTAAAGATAAATCAGACTTTTCAATCATGAATCAAGATAGATATTTTACTTGATTCATGAGATACATTACTTTTAGATTTTTATCTCAGTATTCTCGCATGTGAAGATCTCTTTAGCATCTTCAAAGGTTTTTTAAGTTGCTCATAGTTTTATGGTGCACTTCCCTTATAGTAATAATCCTCTTCATTTCTTTTTAAATTTACCAACAGGTTTAGGAAAGTCATTAATTGGGTTCAACAGGAGTTTCTTCATAGTTGGTTCGTTCATATTCCTCGATGATATAATATCCTGAGTAGCATGCTCAAAAGCATTCTTTCCTAGAAAAAGGCTTTCTTCTGTTGTTTTTTGCATTCAAATCTGTATGATTTTAGAAATGAGCGTGCTCTTTTCATTTGGAGTAATTATTGTTCTGTTCCCTTTAAGCAATGATTTATGTGGAAGTGATTATTGTCTTGATTTTTCCTACGAATACAAAAAGTCCAATTGATAGAAATATAGTAAATATAAAATGAGAAACCATTGTCTACGTCGTGAAATAGGAAATAAGAAGCAATGGGAATAAAAAAGGAAATCATAAACCAACGAAAGTCTCATTAGTTAAGGGTCGGATTGCAAGAATGTCAAACGGACTGTAAAATTCCCGGAAAAATGCAATATATTAAACTAGTGTTTGAAATTTTGCATAATTGTTCTCCATCCATACTGTCTATGACTGCCCAGTAGTACAACAAATTATAGAATTTGGAAACAGTGTAGAAACAGATGGTGACAGTTTTCAGGGATCTTCTAAACAATAGATGCACATCAGGAGAAAGATATCCCCAGCAACAATAAACCATCTATTTTATGCCTTCTGATAAATCAGAATAATGTAGGGTATCAATATCTCATTGGCAGATTGCACAATTTGATTCATTAGAATCTTGACATTTTAGTCCATGGATTTTCCCAAGCACTGAATTTTCCAGAAGAAATATTACCTTTTCTTTTATTCTTTATTTTCTATTTTTAAACTTGAAATTTTGCATGCCTTGATGGAAATGTGCTTAAACTTTGAACTTATCATTGCAGTTAAAAGCTTGTTGTTAGATTTGAATGGGTTGTTTGGTCTGTTTAGTGCACCAAGAAGACTTTAGCCTACCTAACTGGCTACAGATAAAAAGTTGTTCCATGTATTAATCCTTGTATTCACTTGCAATGTTAGATCAGGCTTTTGAAAAAATTTGATCACTCCATCTTTCATTATAGATGTTTATCTCTATCACTCGCTTAGTTGAGTTGTGGTTTAAAGATATTCTTTTGCCTCATTTACTATCTTTCTTTATTTTTTTCTCTAATGTTCGTTGTCGAAGCAGAAATTCATTTTGTTGCACAGGCTCATATAAACTCAAGGAATGTTTCAATCTTCTCATTTAGTTCAAGATTAATATGATTTCAAGGTCATCAGCAGATGACAGCCCATTTATACCAAGGCGTTATTTTATGCTGCAAAGTTAATTAATAAACTTTATATAATCAATAAACTAAGAGAGCGAAAATATTAATTTTTTTTTTTTTGGGTAACTTAAGAAAGGTATTACTTAGTCTCTGGCAAATTGCACTAATCAGAAAGTTCATTAGGGGGCCTAGGAAAATAAATGGAAATCCACCTCCTAGCGAGCATAAGCATTAAAAACTCATAGAAGGCAGCATCTTATACCATTTCGTGGGACCTGGCTAGTAGACCTCCCTTTCCCTCACTCGGTGCAACGCCTAAGTCTTTCTTACAAGAAAAATAGTTTCAGAGACTATCTTTTGAAAATATAATATTCACAACATAAATTTATTTTCCATAAAAGGTCCACTCTAAAGAAAATAAACATTAAACTAAAAAAAACAATGTAAAGCGAGATTCCTAAAAGTTGTAAACAGAGTCAGTGTCGAGTAATCCAAGTGATCTTAACTTTTCTTCTTCATATAATTTCTCTGATAGCTATGTTTACTTGATTTGCTAGAGAAATGATTATGTATTTACCTTTTCTGTTCTAGTAAATAGAATTGACAAACAGACAAACTCTCTTATTTCTATTGTTCACAGGAGGCAAAGCAAAAGGTCATTGATTCTGATGAAGAATATCTTTCAGGGAAAGCCACAACCCCTCGACAAAGAACTATCAAATGTCCAAGGAAAACAACTGTCTACGTTAGTGACAAGGAATAAGACGTGGTTCTAAGGAGTACGAGGGCGTCTTTAGCTGTTAAATATAAATCTTACAGATTTGAAAGCAGTGTTAGATGCATGCCTAGAGAAAAAATTATTATTTTTGAGTTATCAATGAACATGTCTAAATAGTTGCAATATAAATTAGTTTGTTCAAGCATTGACCTATGCATACGTATACATTTACATTTCACAGTGACAGTTGTTAGTGGGGAGAGAGAGAAAACACAAAAGACAGCATTATCTTTCTGAATATTTTCTTTTTCACACTGACATTTATATAGCCACAATCAGTCTGAAAACTCTGCTTTCTTACCTCTTTAGGGGAAAAAAAAAATCCTCCTTTAGCATTAAAGATATCATTCTTGAGTATGACTTTTGACGGTAAAACATTTGGGAAAAGGGATAAAATTTCAATTTAGTGCTTTGTGTTGACTACAGTGTAATAGGATTTTTGGACTACAGCGAGGAAGTGGAAATTGGAAATGGATGACGATAAGTAGATGATTGATGCTACTTGACAAGTGGAAACAAAGTAGTCTTGTGACTATCAGTAAATCATTTATCAAGTTCATAATATATGTTAATAATCATCTAGTACTGGAAACATCAGAAGTTGGCTGTATGGAAGACATTATATGGAAGTTACTATCTACAGAAAGTGTATCAGGATTGTTTCCCGATTTCAATCGTTTGTTATTTATTGAAGTAATGCTTCGAGCTGTATTTTAGTAGTGTATTTATATTCTAAGACATTAAGAATCAATGTAAATTTGCAACATTGTAATTTATTAGTATGACATGAGCAACAGTCTCCTTTTCAGCTGAAAAAGAGATGGTGGGAAGGAATAGTTTTGTGTGTTTCTTGTAATTGGCTTTGGCAATGCAAATTTGTTTTCTATGAATTTCTTTCTAGCTTGTATGCATAAATATTGGTTCAATTTTCTCGTCTTCTTGTTTTTGATCATCTGGAGTTTCGATTTTGCAGGGCTATCTACAGATGTGACAAGATAATGCAGCGCTTAATCTACTCCTAGGCAGGCCTTTATTCCTGGAGGCAGTTGGGAAAACTGAATATTGTTCCAATACATTGATGGCCAAACAGTTTGGATAACAATCTTTTGTCATTGTAAAATTTCCAGAATTTGATTGTAGTTGTCCGTAGAGGCTTTAAAGCAATACTCTTCCTTGTTTCGCATTGTGAATGGTGAAAATATGATGTGTTTGATATTTCTAGTTTTCGACGATAACCATTTGTTTTGGTATAAAAGGTCATTATCGGTTATTTCCTTTACCAAAAAGGAATTACCTTTCATTTACAGATTTCCCTTTGATTTTTTATGTGATGTGTTAGGTATTTGATACCAAATAAACGTGGGGGCGGTGATAAATATCTGGTCGGATTAATTCAATAGGCTTTGAGGCAATTGTTGAATATTGTTTAATGATTGACCGGTAACAATTGGCAGCCCATGGAACCAAGACGGACAAAGAATCCCCCTAGATGTAATTAGGGGCAATTAGGGCTCGACTCATTTAATAATTACTTGGGGCACTTGAGTGACCTACCTGAAAAATACAGGTTCGACCCTAACAACACCTAGAGGGGGGTGAATAGGTGTAAAATGCGGATTTAAAATCTTATTAACTAATTAGTAACAAGTCACCAGTTAATTATCTCTAGATGGTTAATCATGTAGTCAATTTAATCCTAATTTTAAATAGCATAGATCATACATTCATAACATAAAGCAGTAAATGAACAATGGTATGATCACGGAGAAACCCAACTAGGAAAAACTTCGGGCGCTTTGCCAGTCAATCCACTATAAACGATTCAAGACTTACAGTCTACCAGAATAGACGACGACACGTACTATCTGATCTTCTTACTGCAATTTGATAGCTCTCCTGAATTTTGCGCTCCCTTGCACCAATTTCAACTGCAATAACCAACGCTCTCCTAAAACTCTTGTATCATGCAGTAGCCCCTAGCTTGGTGGAATCACTTCGGGTAGATCATGAAGAACAACCCGTTCTTCACAGACTGGAACTCCAGTCACCTTTTTCGATCTTCAGGACCTTTGACAGATATGTAGAAAGTATGATTTTTGGTATTTGGATTTGAATCTAATATTTTTCTCTCAGAAGATCTCACACAATATGAACGTTGAAAGCAATAATGTGAAGTATTCACTCTCTAGACTTTTTCTCTCAATAATCAACTTTAGAAAAAACGTGCATATGAGTTCTGATATTTATAGGTAGGGTAGAAAACATATGGGTTAGGAAAAAAACCTTTAAAATACGAAATAAAAATTTCCCATATAGCACCGTTGATCGAGCGAGGGCCCAGCGACAGTCGAGCGACAACCTGTCGCTCGAGCGAATGAGGGGCAAAGGTCTAGCGATGATATGTCTACTTTTGTAGCTCGAGCCAACCCTTGGCGACAGTTCAACGAAAATCCACACCATTTTCCTCTTTTTTCCAAACTCAAAACCCTATACCTATTAACTAACTTTTAAAGAAATTGGACATTACTCCTTGAACTTTAACAATCTATCCAATTAAGTCATTTTGTTCACGGAATTTCCCAATTACATAAATCAACTAAAACCTAACACTACCCATCCACTATATAAGTGGACTCTAGTCCACTGTTTGAGAGAGATACAATACATATGCTGATTCATCTTCCTAAGCTCTTGGTTGGGCGATTCTCTATGGTTTCTTCATGTCTTTTCCTTGAGCTTTCTCCATTCTCACACACGCTGGCTGCATGATCTCCAGTAGCCTTTGTTTGTGCCATGTTTGCCCATTGTTGTTCCGTCCCTTTGTGCTGCCGATTTTGCTAATTCTCTATGATCTTCCTATGGCAATTTTCTTGGTGATTAAGTGGGATTCTTGGTAGATAAAACTCATTCTTCTGAAAATGTTATACTCAATATGAGTGTATTGAGTTAGATAAACTTTTTTTTTATAAAAATGAGATTCACTTCTATACGCCGAACTAGCCATGATAATGTGTTTAAGTTTTGATTACATCAAATAGACTTAAAGACTGTGTTTTCATTCTCAATTGAGAATTGATTGAAGAGATCTACATGATTCGATTTGTAAATTTCATGTTGAAGGCTTTTATAGTATTGTGGTAACTCTACAGTTACACTTGTAGCCTAATGCAGTTATCTTGACAGTGATACTTGATTTTTATAAACTTTAAATCTCGTATAAAATTTCATCATGTGGATGAAAATCACTATATTTATATAAAAGTATGATGGTAGGTTGTAATTATAATTTTGATGTTGATGACACTATATTGGCTAAACATGAAAAGGGNAGACTGTGTTTTCATTCTCAATTGAGAATTGATTGAAGAGATCTACATGATTCGATTTGTAAATTTCATGTTGAAGGCTTTTATAGTATTGTGGTAACTTTATAGTTACACTTCCAGCCTAATGCACTCATTTTGATAGTGGTACTTGAGTTTTAATACGGTTTAAATCTCGTACAAAATTTCATCATGTTCATAAAAATCATTGTATTTATGTAAAGGTCCGATGGTAGGTTACAATTCTAATTTTGATTTTGATGACATTATATTGGCTAAACATGAGAATAAATGTATTGAGACCATTTTGAAATGGTTGTCCTTAATCTTTGAGATGAAAGACATGGATTTAAAAAATTGTATATTTTGTGTTAAAACAATTATGCTAGTCCTCTTTCTCTATCACAAGAGTTGTATACTATAAAGATTCTAGAATATTTATAAGTGTAGAAATGCTACCATGCTGATACTCCTATATCGGAAGGTGACCATATAAGTTTTCATACATGTTCAAAGACTCTATAGGTACACAAAGAAATATCCAGTGAACCATGTCTCGAACCATGTGTAGTACGATTAGGAGTTAAAAGTATGATATGATGTACACTTGTCCTAACATTTGTCATGCCATGGATCTAGTAAGTAGGTATCGATGTTATCCTTAAAAAGGGTAGTGCGATACCTGAAGGGCGCTGCATTTAGCTATTCTATTTGTTATCGAAAGAATAACTTGTAATTGAATTACATATAGAAATGTCAACTAAGGATGAGAGTTAGTCGAGCACAAATAGCTATTAGACTTGTGCAATCTTGCTATATAGAGTAGCAAGAAGCATAGTATATATATCTTGGCAGCTGAAGAAATTGTTTGGTATAGATGTATTCGACATCTAATGACACTAGTTGAGAATATGAGATCCATGGTAATTATGTAATTATCTCATGTGTTTAGGATCTCAAGTATCAAGATGGAACCAAATACTTGATGGTATTTTTGCGAGAGATATTAGGAAAGAAAGTGTCTTTGCGATAAATCTATGTAAATGATGATATTCGTACTCCTAAGATATCTAGAGTTATACTTGTTGGTAATATAATATCAAATTTCTAGAATTGTGTAGAAAATGATACTCAGTATATCAGAAAACTCTTGATTGAATTTTTTGTATACCCAATTTTGAGTTCATGTGTAATCTTGTTGGAATTACCAGATAATGATTTGTATGCACATATAAAGTATGTCGAACAAGTTTAGATTGACAAGAGAAATTTTAATGTGCTTCATATTTCATGAAAAGATGGATTTAGTTCGCATGTAATTTTTCATTTATTTATGTAATCAAGGACAATCACATTTTCCAACTCAGTTTTCTAAGGAATTTCCCAAAGCCGATTAAACTAAAGGTATTTATTATGTATCTATTATGATATGCATTTAATAATTTTAGGAGTAGCATCTCGTGACGATGTCTATAAGTTTTGGCACTTTACTGGTCTTGTTATTCCAGTTGCAAAAATTAATTTCCAAATTCAGGTTTCTAATGTTCTTTGTCGGCCATCTCTTAAAAGAAGAGCAAATGAAAACTCTCCAGCTGCTTTATTAGTTCAACGCAGGAAAATAGTTCCTCAATCTGTTAAACGTCATTCTGGATCTTACCAACAAAAGTATTTTCCTCCACATGTTCCTGCTGCTCCCCTTCATATAAAATGTCAAGGAATTTGAATTATCCATTTTTGTAGCAATCAACTTTTTGATATAATCGAACTTGGTAGTTTTGTTATTTAAAAATTTTGTGTAGTTGCTATGACTAGCCCACAGTACTCCATAAGCATATCATGTAATTACAGACACAGCCCCAACTGTTCCTTACCTTTCTTTTGGTTCTTTTGTGTACTTTTCAGAAGAAATATAAAGATATCTTTGAATCTTCACTTAAACACTCTGATTACTGGAAGCGGCCTGATGAAGGTTCCCTGAATGCTAAACTTTGGGCCAGGTACCTGGATCAATCATTATGCATTAATGGATTGAGTCCTACTTGTGCTGTTGCGATTATATGGTTAATTCTTGTTTTCGTTTACCCTTAATTGATTATAGGCAAAGGATATTATTTGTGTAGGTCTCACAAGGAGCGAAAGACACTATTCTATTTTAACAGAAATCTTGATTCGGCTTATAAAAATGGAACAACTGAAGCAACGTAAGTGTTTTGTTTTTTTAATAATAACCTTCGAGTTTTATTGGTAAACTCTTGCTTGTGGCAGAGGAAAACCATGGTTATAATTAATTACGAAAAGTGAAAAGAAGGCAAATTACATTTATCTAAACGAATGCAACCAATTGTAGAAATAGGGAAACTAGAGATTGATTCTAAGAAATTTGAACGACCTTGAGATCCAAGACGCGCCGAAGAATCTACCACTTAGTTTGCTTCTCGATAAATATGTAATATATCAATAGATATAATATGAGCAAACTCTAAAATATCCTCCCAAATTAGCTGAACAAACGAAGGTATGGTAACATAATGATGAAACTAATGAACCACAACATTAGAATCTGTTTCTATAGCAATCCTCTTTATGCCAAGGACATCATATTTGAAAGCCTATCTTAAGAGCTGATACCTCCGTTAAAGTGTTAGTACCAACCTCAAGAGAATGATAGAACCCAAAAATTACCTTTCCTTGCCAATCCCGAAGCAATCCATCGCAACCAGCCGGACCTGGATTTCGAGCACTAGCACCATCAATATTTAGTTTATAAAAAGCATATTGTGGAGAGAAACATTTTACAAGAAATGGAGCTTTGACTCGTATTGGCACCATAGGGATGTGTGGCACCTATGAATAATAAAAAGAAAGAGACAATTTCTTTGGTTTTAGCATACCATTCAATTTGTGTAGCCAACATTTTACTTTAGCACAAATTCTGTACAAGTTTACAGCCTCGTCCTTAAATCTTGCAGAATTTTTGGCCAACCAAAGCTCCCATGAAAGAAGTGCTCAGATTAGTTACTTAATCACTCTAATATTGTGACATGTGCTGCAAGATTATATCAAATAATGTTGGAGATAGCATGCATTTTTAGGCCACAATATCCAGTTTGCCAAATGGTCTCAATATTTCATTTGGGTTAGATACAAAATTGGATTGGCTAGGTGGTGATGATATTGAGGTATAGCACGGGCACAAGGCAAAAAGTTCCTTGTTTCCAAACATGTTTGGATAAAATATTTTGAAGTAATAAAAATCTTGCTTATTTTGAAAGTAACTCTTACCATACTTTCAAAATTAACATACTCATTCCTAATTGTGATCAATAATGAAAAATCATATTTTCAAACTTATTTAGCCCCCATTTGGCCCCTATTATTTAGTATTATAATTTTTGGAATCGTGTTTTTTTTAAGAATGGGTGGCTAAAAAAGTAGAAAAAGTTTTTGATTTGCGTGTAATATTATTTTATTGAAGAATGTGTGGTTGAAAAGATAATAGAGAAAAACGTATTATAATTTTAATGAGGGTAAATGGGTCCTACTTACAAGTGAACTTTTTTAGCTCAACCAAATGTTTTCTTACTAGAAAATTGTATATATCATAAGCTCAGCACAAGCTATATGAAGACAGGAGGAGCAAAGTAAAAAGAATTAAGGAAATTATTAGAGAATCATCTACAGATAACGTTCCAATCCCATAGTTACTTAGATGGAATTTGAACCTTGCGATTTATACTTGATATATAATTTAGCTTTAAATAGCTTTTTAAACTTTTAAAAAATAATAATAAAATTTTTACACTAATGTTACTTCCTTGCAAAAGGAAAATGCAACTGTTGAGAACACAAATCAATTTTTCAATGATACTAACCTTGCAATAGGTGGCTCTTAGACATTGAATACATTTATAGTTTGAGCATCTAAAAACTTTAAAGGTAATACTATTATTTTGTGTTCATCTGAACTATTATTTATCCTTATATCTTTGTGTTCCCCTTGTGGTGGAACACTTCTGCTTAATTTGTTTACTCAGATTTCAGGATTGAATTTCTTATTAGGGTAAACTGATAAATACAAATATGAAATCTAACCTACAAACTTTTTTGTGAAGGTAAGTTGAAATTCAAGAGAAGATAGAATTTGAATTAGCCAGTTTTCACTGCATTCATTGATCAGACCTTGAAAGTTAAATAATACAATGGAATGTACAAAGAATAATCTAGAATGGACAGCTATTAGTATGTTCCTAAAATGGTGGATCTTGTCTAGAATATTTTACAACAGATTTGATGCTAATGCTGCAAGCAGAACCGTATCATTTCAGCAAGAAGAGAACTGTTGATGCAATGCTCCAGCTGGTGCATGAGTTGGCTGATACTCAGATGATGTAGCTATAGAATAGAGAGGTAGGTAAGGTAGTTAATTTAGTTAACACCCTCCCTCAAGCTGGAAATTGCTAAAGTAACTCTCAGCTTGTCTTTTAGAAAAAGAAATCTTGAATGACTTAGTCCCTTAGTTAGAAGATTAGCAATCTGGTCTGAGGTAGGTACATATTTTACTTCAAGCTCTTTGGCAATAACCTTATCTCTGATGAAGTGCATATCCAATTCTATGTGTTTCGTCATGGCATGGTATACTGGGTTAGCTGCTAAGGGTCATGCACTTATATTTTCACACCATATAATTGGAACTTCAGCCAGAGGTAATTCAAGTTCTCGAAAAAGTGACTGAACCTAAGTTATTTCTGAGGCAGTTGAAGCAAGTGCCCTATAATCTGATTCAGTACTTGAACGTGCTAAAACATGTTGTTTCTTGGAAGACCAGCTTATCAAATTATCACCCAAGTAAACACAGTAGCTAGAGGTTGATCTTCTATCATCAAGCGCGATGCCCAGTCTGCATTTGAGTAACCATTTAAGGTAAGTTTGTCACTTCTTTGAATCCAAAGTCCATTATTCATAGTCCTTTTGAGATACTTGAAGGCTCTCTTTAGTGCTTGCCAGTGAGATGATGTTGGAGCTTGCAAGAATTGACTCAATTTATTCACAGCAAATGTAATGTCTGGCCTGGTATGTTGAAGATACTGTAATCCTCTTATAGCACTCATGTAAGCTGTGGGGTTCTTCAAGTTTCTCCATCAGTTTTAGACATTGATTTACCAGCAAGAATAGGTGTAATACAGGGCTTTATATTTTGCAACTCAAGTCTTTCAAGTAAATCAGCAATTTATTTAGTTTGAGTGAGATAAATTCCAGAGTCATTCCATAATACCTCAACCCCAAGGAAGTGGTGCAGCCTTACCATGTCCTTTAGTGCCAATTTTTTGTTCAGATTATTTATGAATTCTGGCAGCAAGTCTCTGTCATTGCCTGTGATCACAATATCATCCACATAGTTGAGTGCAAAATTTATTTGACTGTCATTTTTGAAATAAAAAAGTAAGGTATCCTCCACTAATTGCTTGAATTTCTAGCTCAAGAATGTTGTCTTTAACTTCTCATTCCAGGCTCTAGGTGCCTGTTTGAAGCCATAAAGTGCCTTGTTTAGTTTACAAACATGATCAGGCTTTGATCCATCTACAAATCCCTCGGGTCGATTCATAAAAACAATTTCTTCAAGTTCTCCATTTAGGAAAGCATTGTTGATGTCCACTTGTCTAACCGTCCATTCCTTTATGACTGCCAAGGTGGGTATTATTCTAAGAGTTGATGGCTTGATAGCAGGGCTAAAAGTTTCACAGAAATCAATGCCAGGAGTTTGATGAAATCCTTTTGCTATAAGTCTGGCTTTGAATATTTTGCACTGAGCCATCTGTGTTGTACTTCAGCCTAAAAACCCATTTATTGCCTACAATGTTGTATGCTGGTGAATGAGGCACAAGTTCCCAGGTTTTAGCCTTTGTTAAAGCATTGAATTCTTCATCCATGGCTTTCTTCCAATCCTCATTCATCAAGGCTTCAGTTGCATTCTTAAGTTATGATGGTTTTCTAGTTAACCTTCCAAGATAAACCTTTGGTTTGAACACTCCAGCTTTTCCTCTAGTGGTCATAGGATGCCCAGTCAGATTTCATGTTCTATGTTGAGATACCTCTTCAACTCTATTTTCATCTAATTACAGAGGAGCTTCATTAGTCCGTGACAAATTTGGTGGAGTGGAAACTAAATTTGTGTTTCTGATAGGGTCTTAGACAGGGGTAGTAGGCACAACCAAACACTTTTAAGCTTGGCAATTGGGTTCTTTATTGTATAGGATTTGATATAATGACTTTCTTTGAAGAGTTGGTATTGGTAACCTATTTATAAGGTAAGTAGCAGTCTGAAAAGCTTCCCACCAGTACCTCAGGGGAAGTTTTGCTTGGGCTAATAGTGTTAGACTTACTGCAGTCACATGTTTATGCTTTCTTTCTATCCTACCGTTTTGAGCTGAGGTATATGGACATGGGTGCCTAAACTAAATTCCTTCTTGGTTTAAAAACTTTGAGAACACTCTATATTCACCACCCCAATCAGCCTACAAGGTTTTTATTTTTCTAGCAAGTTTGTTTTCAACAAGTCTTTTGAGTTGAATGAATACATTTAAAGCCTCAGATTTCTGTTTCAAGGGATAAATCCATGTGTACCTGCTAAAGTCATCAAGAAAATATATGTAATATTTGAAGCCTGAGGTAGATATGATTGGAGCTTGTCCCCAAATGTCTGTAAAAACAAGTTCTAATGGAGTTTTAGCATGTGATGAAGATAAAGGAAATGACAGTAAGTGAGATTTGCCAAGTTGACATGCATTGCAGAAAGATCTGATATCATTTCCTTGAAGTTTGAGGTTACAAAATTTGAGTACTTCAGTCATCACTTGGTCAGAAGGATGACCAATCCTCTTGTGCCATACATCATTTGTGGAAATTGAAGACTCATGACTAGAAACACTAGAAGACAGGTTGCAGAGGAATTCATTTGTGATGGCTGACTCTTGACTAAGACTCTTGGTAGTTTGGTGAGGAAAGTCGAGCTGGTACAACCCCTCTTTAAGCTTCCTTTGCATTTTCACTTCCTTTGTTGATTTGTCCTTAACAAAATAGCAATCAGGGTGAAATTCCATGTAGACATCATTATCTAAAGTTAACTTAGAGACACTTATAAGATTTTTCTTAATTTCGGGCACATGAAGAAGTTTGTCTAGAACCAGAATTTTATCATTCAAAACTGGAATGTGAGTGGTACCTAAATGAGATATGTGCAACTTACTTCCATCTCCTACGATGATTTTCTCATTACCAACATATCCATTCACCGGGGTGAGATATCCTTTGCCTGAGGTTATGTGATTGCTGGATCTAGTGTCTGCATACCATGCTAGATCATTGATAGTGCTGAGAGATGCAATGAGAGCTGCATGTGAAGTGTTGTAGCTAATTATTTGGTTTGATGGCACTCCAGTATATCTATCATCNTCCAATTTTCCCACAAACTTGACAAATTGGTCTATCATTGCCACCATATAGGTTGCCTGCTCTGTTTCTCCCCCTTCTTCCACCTCTGTTGTTGCTGAAATTAGTGAACCTACCCCCAGAAACTGGGCTGTAAGATTTGAAGCCATGGTAATTGGATCCAGACCTTTGGGAGAATTAGCTGAGGTCTGATTGATGTTGATTTTAGCTATGTCATTTCTCCGAGAATTGAGGTGTTCCATCCTGCTTTCATAAGTCATAAGTGTGGATTGAAGCTCTCCCCAGGATATATGATCTCTACTAATGATCTGGACAACAATGGGGGTATAGTCTTCATCTAAACCAGCCAAAACCTGAGTGACTAAATCTGTATACGCCACAGTTTTCCCAGCAATTTCCAGGTTGTCAGCAAGTTGCTTCACCTTGTTTAAGTATTGATCAACATTCATTGTTCCCTTTCTTGATTTCTGCAGTTCACTGGTAAGGAAGGTTATTCTAGACCGATTTTGTACTCCATAGCTTTCTTCAATTGCTGTCCAAAGCTCCCTTGAGTTGGTAGCACCCATAACTCTTATAGCAATGTCTAGAGTCATTGATGAATATAACCAACCCATAAGCAACAAATATGTTGACATCCATTGGCCATATTGAGGATTTTTAATCATCTCAATGGTGGTACTCGCTTCACCAGTAACTTGGCTGCGAATGAATTCTTGGAACACATTTTTGTCTCTAGAATATAGCCTTCAAGGTTGTGTCCTCATATGATTGGCAATATCATATTTTTCCATAGCAAGAAGTTGTCTTGTCCAACTTGATTGAAACAACTTGAGTGAGATTAACTCCTAATGGTGAGATGTTGTTGTTGCCTATCAGAGGAGTAGCAGTACTACTAGAGATTGAAGCAAATGCAGAGATGGGATCAGCATTCTAGGGAGTTTTGCTGGCGTTTGCCATTATGCTCTGATACCAAGTTGAAATTCAAGAGAAGATAGAATTTGAATTAGCCGGTTTTCACTGCATTCATTGATCAGACCTTGAAGGTTAAATAATACAATGGAATGTACAAAGAATAATCTAGAATGGACAGCTGTTAGTTTGTTCCTAAAATGGTGGATCTT
>CAIGRB010103286.1:5954-16479 GCA_903798255.1 Fraxinus quadrangulata | reverse complement strand
ACCAACAATTGGGGATCATAACCATATAAATAATAGCAGTAACTCAATAGTCACTATCTTTCAGTTGCTTCAAATTGACCCTTCATCAATTGAAAACAACACTCCGGTCTCTACACTATAATTCCATGAATTCTAATACCCTTTAGTCATAATATTTATTTAATGGATCACTTTAATTGACTAATATTTTTTAAATAATAGCACCACACATTTTAATAAGCAACGTGTGGCCTCATATATATTGAAAATATCCAACAAAAACTATGTGCAATTTGATGTTAAGGAAAAAGAAAGAAAAAAAAAAAAGATTTATTTTAGTGGTGGAATAATTTATTTTATTAAAAAGTCTATTAAACCATAATTATGTAATTTTACGTAAGGCTATTTAAAGAAATAAGAAAAATATTAAAAATTATGGTGCACTTAATAAAATTCGTAGTGATAATTATACTTTAAAAAATAAAACATTTAAAATAAGGACCAAGTAAAAATTCTCCGATGAAAAATATGTTTTTATTTTGGTTGACTGACGTATCGCCGATCAAATGTGCTATTATCGATTGCATGGTATATTAATATGGTTCGTTAAAAGTTTAAAGCATGCTTTAATTGATTTTGAATTGACCGTTCTGCTCAGTAAGTTGATTTTTACAGTGGATATGGCATACTATTCTTGGGGTGAGAGCATTTTCTTGATTTTACAGTGCCATATCGAATGTGCTGATGATTACTCATGCCATACCTGTTCTATTTGTTTGTCATCTGTAATACTATTCTTGGGGTGAGCACTTTCAATCAAGTGCGATACTTATTGAGATGATCGAGGTCTTCGAAATCATGAGACAGCATATAGGTTATCATGGATTCATTTCATGACTGGGATTATCATACTTGCTTTTCCGCATTCATTGTTGTAATTCACGTTTCTTTTGGTGTTCGTGGATGGTATTTATTGGGAATTGGAACTTTTAGATCACAGCCTACTATATTTATTTGATGCCTCGAGATTAATAAAATCTAATAGCTAGCAGTTTGTTTCCCGGTAGGTACGACTTTGTGGGATAATTTGCCATAAATTTTATTTTGGTTCAGATGTTCCTTTCTGACTCTTTATATGTGAAGTATTGTTGCTAGTATCCTGCCTCAGCTAGTTTTGATATGGATTTGCGCCTAGTAGAAAATATAAATAGTTTATTCCTGGATCTCTCTGCTCAAATATGTGTTTGAGAGACATTTTCCCATATAGTTGATACATAATATATGGCCGTTCATATGCCTTCCTATATGGCCTTTGTGATTCTATAGATTTGCAGATATCGTTCTATTCTTCTTTGCGTACAGATTGGTTGATTTGGAAATGATCCGTGAATGAAGAAGAATGGCATTTGTAAGTGGGTGAAGAACTCTGATATAGTTTTAAACGCATGCTTACTTTCTAGTTGCAATGCAGCACTTGGATATCACAGTTTTTTTGTACTGTAGTCTATCAACTCAATCCATTTTTGGTCAAAAATACTCTTCCATATTGCGTCCGCAAGATATATTGTCTTCCCTACACATTTTGTCTTCAGTTAGGGTCCATGAAATGACAAAAAGCAGTTTATACCTTTTCTTTTTTGATGCTTCTCTCTTTTGCTTTATACAAAATTTAGGACGATATTGAAGAAAATGGAGTTACCGCTTTAATGACATTGTTCTGTTTTTGGTTGACTGCAAGATAAACTGAGGTCCTATTGAATAAGGCCTAATGAAAAGATTGCATGCTTTTTTACGGTTAGCGACGGTGATAAGGCAATGTGTTCGATAAAATCCCACAAGCGTACGGAATCATTGACAAGTAATAATTTTGATGAGATAGAGTATCGTCCCACGGAGAACAAATTTCAATTCGAGTGTACTAATTTTGTATAAAATTCGAATTATGACAACAAAAGAGGGATTTTGATTTATTTTATGCTAACTTTATCTAAGAAAGCTGTAAAAAGTGCTTATATATCAAATTATGGATGATTATATTAGATTTCGAATCCGCTTATTGCTATCTATTTCAATTCGTGATTTGTAATCTAATTACGTTCATACATTCTTGACAATTAATAAAACTATGATTTTTTTTTCCAAGACAAATTAAATTTATCCTAACCATGATCGAATTTATTTCTAGCCCGAATTCGAATTATTAGAATGCATTAAATTTTAAACAACGTGATAAATGTTAATCCTAACATTTATTGCATATATGTTAACTTTGCCGCGTTTTAAACTTATCGTGAGTCTCTTAAAACTACAACAAACAACTAAATATCTAATTGGTGACTAATTAATTAAATATTGCAATGGATATCTAAAATTGATCAAGAAACATTAAATTATTAGTCTTGGAATTAAAATAAATAAACTATATGGCTTATCTTTATCAAACACAAAAAGGGATCTAGTCTAACATGATTTTATATAAATTGCAAAAAGAATAATGAAAAATTATCTCCCAGATCATGAAATAATGCAAGAAATCTTGATCTTCAATATTAAGGTTGAATTTTTTAAAATCATGATTTAATTGGTTTCAATTCCTTGCTTTGGTTTGATCTTCTCTCTCTAAAGTGGTGAATTTTCCTTTTGTTCGTGATGAATTATATGATATTATTATGTATCTAGAGGCTAGAGGGGGGTTTTTAATGTTTTCCCCAATTCTCTATTTATAAGGGTCGATTTTAGGTCAAGAAATCGTCCAAAAGTTGTTATCAATAAGAGTTTGAATTGAAAAAAAAAAGGAAATAACTCGTCAGTAGAGAAATTGGGTCGGGTGCGCACGCAGGTATAGCTATTGTGTGCCCATAGGCATGCTGAACAGCTCTCGGGCACCAGTTTGCCTTGTTTCGTCACTAAGCAGCCTTCAATATTTTGATCATAACTTTTTTCTCTCGATATCCGATTGATGTGGTTCAAAGTGTATTGAAAAACTTACTCAAAGGGATATAATTCTTATGAAATTGAATTTCCCAATTCAAGTGTTTACTATGTGAAAAATGGGTTTCAATTTGATATTAAAAATTTGGAGCATAACTTGTTTGGCTGGAAATTGATTTTGTTTCAATTTTTCACTCATTTGACTTCTAATTGTATCCAATTGATTTTAGGTTATCTTCAATAATCATTTTGTGATTCGAATTAACTATATGTTTGCAATTCGGTCTCTGTACTTCGAATTTCTTTCTTTTTCGTCCATTTTTCATTCCTTTTATGCAATTCCAACAATTTATCTCGAGTTTTACATAGCGAACACAAAATTAAACCATAATTCATCAAATTCAACAACACATATCATTGTTTATTGGCTCAAACAAGTGTAAAATACACACTTATCAAATACTCCCAATCTTGAACTTTTGTTTGTTATCAAACAAAACTATAACCTAACTTAATCACAAAATTTTTAAACAAACATGGTTAAATAATTTGTCGTTGGTCTCTGGATTTTAATTTCTATATTATAATTATGAAATGTTTTAAAATTACGATGCTAAAATTATAAATTCAAATGCAAAACTGATGTGTTTGTGTGAAAATTCATGTAAAATATTATAAATTCATAAAGTGATTTAAATCTCGATTCTCAATGGTCAAAATTTTCATTTTCTCACTCGTAAGATGCACATTCTCAAACTTATTCTTTTAACTCTTCTCCCAATGGTGTAATGTAAGGTTGAACTTTGATATAATACTAATTCTCACACTCTCTAATTTAGTTAGATCTTACTATTTGTAGCTTAACACATCAACAAACGAGAATTCTCCCTTTTTTTTTTATTGCATCAACCTCAAAAAATTGATTAGGCTAATAACCCCTCGTCAATAGTCAAATTCTCTAAAACAAATATTTGAGGTCTAATCAAGGCATATAGTGCGTCTTTTGTTTCATGCACCTGCTTTTTTCTTTTTTTTTTTTAGATATATGTTTTTTTTTTATGTGTAGACTTCTCTCCATTAAAATTTGTAGATGACTCTTGTAGCGAGATTTAGCTGATAACTCCCAATTCAGATCGGGGCTTAGATATCCTTACATGTTTTATCATTTGAGTCATAAAAGTGGAATAGAAGTTTCACAATGAGATATATCCTTTTTATTTTTTCATACAATGATTAGTATAATGCTCCTCTTTAAACACTAATAGTAAAAAATCAACCCCAACTCAAGATTTTCACCTAAATTTTTTTATTGGCTTTAGACAATTCATACAAAATTTAACACATATATACATTCATCTCAATGTCGCCCTACAACGGCTCAATCACCCAAAATAATCCTAAAACTGTTTTAAAGGTGTATAATTTAGTAATTTCTTGGATTTAACACTCAAGTTCAACTATTTTCAATTTATTCAAATTTTGAATCAAATTAATCCTTCATAATGCAAAACATAAATCTTGTACTCAAAATGTCAAATTTTACATGAATAAACTTAAATCAACCCTAACATACATTATTTCCACAATTTATAGCCTAACACATTGTTACAAATATATGCATCATAGTAGACAAATTTATCTAACCTACATAGGCGCACAAAAAGCAAAAATAAAAATGAAAAAAAATATTATTTTTCAAAATTTCGAATTTTTTGGCACGGAAGCAAACACAAAAAATAGTGAAAATAGATAAAAACTCGACGTTCATTCATCCCTAAACATATAAGAGACATTGCCTTCAATGTTGTTACACGTTTCCTATAAAGTAATATGCCGCAAGTGTACGGTGTCAAATTTTGTAGTATAAATTCAAGTAAGGATGTCGAACCTAGATGAATTTTAATTCAATTTATTACTAAATACTATAATTGAATAGCTTTACTTTTTTTATAAAATCGAATTATAAGATCAATGGTTTTAAACTAATCTAATGATGAATGTGGTGATGAATTCAACAAATAAATGCAAGTTAGGAGAATAATCAAAATGAGAAAGCCTAGGGTTATGATTTCACCTAACTATCAAATATAATTCTCAATTATATAATTATTTCTAATCAATATTTCAATGTTTATAAATAAGAACGCTAATTTAATTCTACCTCCTCTCTTGAGTGCCGGATATAAATTATTCCTATATTTCAATTTCAATTAGTGACCAATTAAACATGATTGAAAAATCTCAAAGAATTAAGTATGATAAAATCAAACCATATTCTTAAGTTTTGGTTATATCAAACCCTAGATTAATTATTTAGTTCATGACAAAGCCATAGAAAACCTGGTTTGATAGTTAGGTTGAATTGATTTCTTGATGATCACCCGGTTGAATTGAAGTTGAAAAGTCGTCTTTAGATTGGTATTTATGCCTTCTTGAATTCCTTGGATGAGTTGGAGTGGATTGGGCTTTTAAAAGATGAATTTAACTTGAAAAATTTTAATTGTACGCGGTATGGCGCCTAGGAGCCCAAAAGCGTTGCAAATCTGTCATTTTCTCGAGAATAGGAGCTTAGGCATCCGTTGCTCTAACTCTACACATCTTTCAATATTTTTATTATAACATTGTCTCTCGATATCCGATTAAGGCGATTTAAAGTGTGTTAAAAAGATAACTTAGCTACTACTTTCCTTCAGATACCACTTTCCAATTCGAATGTTTATTGTGACAAATGTGGATCTCAATCTCCGGCTAAAAATCCGGAACATATTTGTACGGTAGAAAATTAATTTATGAAAATATTTTGATCATATTCACTTCTTTTTGACTTCTAATTGCATTCGGTTGACCCTTGAAATTCTAGAAATTTTGAACGTGAGGTTCGACACAACATTTAAATATTTACACTTTAATCCCCAAACTTTGGATATTACCCATTTTTGCCATTATTCACTTCTTTCTTTCAATTTGGCCTCTAATAATCAAGTTCCACCTAATCAACATCAACTTCTCCTTGATTGATGCTTACATTTCTATTTTCTCCAAGTTTTGCGTTCTTCACACCAATTCACTTAACCTATAAAACAATATTAAAACACACATTAAAACCTTCTAAACACTCTCAATATCTAACAAACTAGCAAGTAAATTAGCATATAAATGATGAGTTAAAAACACTCATCAATGTCGAAAAATATGATAAGAAATATATACAATTAAAGAAAAAAGGGAACTAATTACTCGGCTGATATAAATCTGCAGATGGTGGATGGATTCATATGAAAGTGTTGGATCACTTGTTATGTATTTTCATTTGTCCAATGTGCTCAGGTGTCATGTTCTTTCAAAATGAAAAAATAAAAATAAAAAATCAATCATAGCATAGAACAATTGAAAATAAGCTCTAACACATCCTAAAGGAAAATATGGGGAGGAAGATACACCATATTATTAAAAGTAATAAAAATGACTAATTCTATATCTAAAAAGGAAAAAAAAAATAAAAGGGAAGAAAATTGGGTTGCCTCCCAATAAACAAATTGGGTTTATAGTCATATGCTTGACTTTAGTATTTTGGCTATTCATGGTGGCTCGAAAAGAGAGTTTCCAGTCTTGCATCAGCTGCACTCACAATTGTTCTTTAATCATCTTTGGGCCTCCAGATTAGAAGATTTTCATGGCTGTCCCCCCTCCCAACGATTCTACCTTCTTCCTTTTTGTTCTTGTAACTTCCCCAATTATCATTTTGTACTCGTCAATGTCAAATGGTTGATTGTGTGAAGCATTTATAGTGATATTTTGTTGTTTGTCTTCTAGCCTCAAGACTAACTCACATTTTTCAAAATCCATTAATCCTTGTGAAGTTGCTAAGAATGGTCACACCAAAATTAACGGCATGAGTTGATCATCTATATCAAGGATGGTGAAATCAATTGGAAAGAAATAATCTCCAATTTTGATGCGCATATCGTCTACCACTCCATAAGGATACTTGAGTATCATGTCAGCCATCTGTAGAATTATTGAAGTTGTTTGAGGATCTCCCAATTCTAAATTCATGTAGGCATTCGGGCATCAAATTAACACTTGCTCCAAAATCAATTAAAGCATTTAAAATTATGTGAATTTCCTATAGAGCAAGATAAAGTAAAATTTTCTGGATCTTTTAATTTAGGAGGGAGCTTGTGTTGTACTCTTCAGTCAATGTCGTTGTTTCATCTACTAGTAGTTTTTCTTTGTCAACATCTCTTTTAGATACTTTATGTTATTTGAATTTTGTTGAATGATGTTAATGAAAGGAATGTTGATGTGAATTTCTCGCAGGGCACCTAAGAACTTCTTGAATTGTTTCTTCAACTTATTATTTTGTGGCCTTTGAGGGAATGAGACTAGAGGCTTGTGTTTATTGATAAGAACAGTTGTCTTAACCAGTAGATTGTCTAACTGTTTTTCTTGATTAACCTTTACCGATTGTTCAAATAGAACTACTTGTTCATCGTCCATGGTAGGTAACTTATTCTCCTCGGTCTCTTTCTTCTTCGCATGATTTCTTGCAGCTGAACTCTACATCTAGTTGTAATGGATTGAAGCCGTTTCTCTTTAGGATGTCTTCGAAGCCTTTGAGGTAATGGAATATGTGGCACATAAGCTCAAATAAGGGTAACATGCTTGACTGAGGTGTCTTAGTAATGTATAATTCAATGCTTCAACTGGGACACCAATGCATGCGAGGGATGCTTATGTGATATTTGTTGGAGTCCCTGGTAGTATACTTCTCGAATGACTATAGAGGATATAGGGGATGTGTCTTTGATAGTCTCGTGAGGATGGTAAACTGGAATATGCCTTTTTGATATTTGAGTATTGACGCCGTAGGTGGTATGCTTCTTGGATGATCATAGGAATGATTCCCTGTGTCAATACTATATTGGCCATTTAATTATTAATTACTAATATTGATATTGCATACAGTTCTATCCGGTGCATAGGTGGGGTCAATTAACCAATGGAAAAGTTAGGTCAGGTTCAAACAAAACTTTTCCTCAATGTCTTAAGTGTAATAAGCGACACTTGGGTGAGTGTCTTCAAGAAAAAGGGATGTTACATTTGTGGTAAGACTGATCATTTCCTTAGAGAATGTCCAAAGAAGAAGGGAAATGATGATCAGCTTAACAAAGGAAAGGCCAAAGTGTTTACTTGACAGGAGAAGAGGAAGATCAGAACACAGACATAATAACAGTTATGTTACCAGTATCTGATATACCTATCGTCCTTATGGATTCTTGATCAATGCATTCATTTATTTCTACAATTTTTATGGATAAGATTGGGAATTAATGCGTAAAAATGAATAACATCTTACACCTTCAAGCGAAGTCATTGATACTAATCAAATGGTTAAAGACGTTAAGTTAGAGACCGAAGGAAAAGTACTAAAGGCATATTTGTACATCTTGATAATGAAAGACTTTAATGTAATTTTGGATATGGACTGGTTTGGTAGAAATTATGCAATTATCTTATGCCATGAGAAGGAGGTTCTATTTCAAAAACTTGGGGATGAATAATTTCGATTCTTTGCAACAAGAATTGGGACTCTACCCAGATTAGTGTCTGCAACGAAAATAGAAAAGATGTTGAGGAAAAATACGTGGTAAGCATTTTTATTGAATATTACTAATAAGCCCCAATCCGAACAACAACTGGAAGATGTATTGGTGGTTAAGGAGTTTGTGGATGTTTTTTTCTGAAGACTTACCCGGTATACAACCAGATAAACAAATAGAGTTCACAATTGACTTGACCCCTAGAGCAACACCAATATCTATAACCTCTTACATGATGGCACCAAATGAATTACATGAGTTGAAGATATAATTACAAGAATTATTGGATAAGGGTTTTTTTTTTTCTGAACTAGTATATCCCATTGAGGAGCGTCGGTGTTGTTTGTTAAAAGAAAGACGGGTCTATGAGGATGTACATTGATTATAAGAATATTAACCATTTGACAATAAAATTAAATACCCACTCCCAATGATAGAGGATCTTTTTGATCAATTGAAGGGTGCAAAGCTGTTCTCAAAGATCAATTTGATATCATGTTATCACAAACTTAAGATAAATGATTGTGATATCCCAGAAGATCTGCACTAGGATGAAGGCAGCGCAAGATAGACAAAAGAGCTATGCGGCTACCAGAAGAAAAGACTTAGAATTTGAAGTTGGAGAAAAGGTTTTTCTAAAGGTAGCACTAATAAAGTGTGTACTTAGGTTCAGCAAGAAAGGCAAACTACGACCTCGTTATATCGGACCTTTCGAAATACTTGATAAGGTCGGAAATGTGGCTTATTGATTAGCTTTGCTACCTGAACTATCGGCAGTTCACAACGTGTTTCATATATCGATGATCAAGAAGTATATGCATGATCACGATCACGTGGTCAATTATCAATCTCTATAGAAAGATTTATCCTATGAGGAATTTCCGATTTCAATACTAGATCGAAAGGTGCACAAGTAACGGAACAAAGAGATTCAACTGATCAAGGTACAATGGAGTAATCACGGAGCAGAATAAGCCACTTGGGAAAGAGAAGATGAAGTCAAAGACAAATACCCAAAACTATTTGCCAAATCATAAGGTAAATTTCGAGGGCGAAATTTTGTTTAAGGTGTAAGGATGTAAAACTCCGAAAAATAAAATGAAATTAGGCTCATATTTTTATGTGATGATCTAGCACCACGAGTCTAGCCCATAGACGAACCATATGCTTGGCCCATATAAGAAATGAAAGTCCAATACTAGTTCGATATGTCTTAAATAATGTCATGAAAGTTTACAAGAAATCATGCATGTTTTCTATAAAATATAAAGATTTTTTAAATAATGATGGACGGGATTTAATGTTTCGCAAATGTTGGACCCGACGGTGAAAGTTTATATTTAAGATTTCACTTGCGTACACATTATTTCTAAAAAGGACTAAGTTATAAGTTTTAAAAATGGGAAATAAAAGAGCATTTATAAGTTTCTATTTGATGACTAAACAAATCATTCAAATTCCAAACACACGCAAGTATTATAGGTTTTATTGTACATAAAACTTACAAATGAAACCTACAATTAAGCCATATAACCCATATAATCAGTTTTAAATCCACTTTAAATGAGAGAGAAGTGACAACGGTATCTACAAGTTTAACCACTCATTTTTACCTATTAAACTTTTTTATATTCCAATCAATATTGAATAACCTGCCAACATTTATTCACTATAAGAATAACGTTTCATTCCCAAATATTTCATATATAATTCTATCATCTATAATTTGAAGTACACTTTACACACACAGAATATAATTGAGAAGTAAGAAAAAAAAAGGGAAAGAAAGAAAGAAAGAAAGAGAGGCTGATTTTCTTGAACTTTAGGTGCCTCCGGGAAACAATATTCACCGTCCAATTCCATCCATTTCAAAGCTTCAAATTAAGGTAGGTGGAGGTGCAAGTGTTCATTTCGTTTTCAAATTATGATTTTTCGTTAAATGTTTGAATGAAATGGTACCTCCAGGTACGGTGCTTCGGCACTACAATAGAATGAAATGGTACCTCCGGGTA
>CAIGRB010103284.1:1853-17676 GCA_903798255.1 Fraxinus quadrangulata | reverse complement strand
AATGTGTAAGTTTGCAAGAGGCCAAAACAATCATGTCTGGAGTACATGAAGGAATATGTGGAGCTCATCAGGCTGGCTAGAGAATGAGATTGTTAATTGTTATGAGTAGATACTTTTTGGCCCAAAATGGGAGAATCGTGCATTCAGTACGCAAAAAGTTGCTTAGTATGCCAAAAGCATGGTCCAATACAAAGATTGTCAGCGAGAGAAATGTCATCCATTATTAAACCTTGGTCGTTTAAAGGTTGGACTATAGATTTGATATGGAAGATAGTCGCGACAGATTTCTTCATTAAATGGATGGAAGTAATACCTTTGAAAGAGATATCTCAGAAAAATATTATAGGCTTTATTCGTAACCATATTATTTATAGATTTGGGATACCACAAACCATAATGATGGATCATGGAACTTTCTTGAATGGAGATCAAGTAAAGGAATTTTTGGGCGAGTTTGGAGTTAAGATAGTAAACTCCACCCCTATTACACTCAATCTAATGGACAGGCCGAATCTTCTAATAAGATTCTGAAAAATATTATAAGGAAAATGATAAACGAAAATGCCAAAAATTGACATGAATGGTTGAATAAGACTTTATTGGCTTACAGGACATCCACGTTCAAATACCAAAGTTAGTCATTTTCAACTTACTTATGGACAAGAGGCTGTATTGCCTATGGAAATCAATATGCAGTCGATCAGAGTGGGCTTGCAAAATAATTTAAGTGATGGTGAGCATGCAGAATCCTAAATTTTATTAGAATTAGACGAATTAAAGTTGGACGTCCTAGATAGATTGTAGTTTCAAAAATGAAAAATGGCTAAGTTCTATAACAAAAAAGTTATAGCCAAATCTTTTAGCTTGGGCGATTTGGTTTGAAAAAAGATTCTCCCTTTGGATAGCAAAGATCCAAAGTATGGTAAATGGTCACCCAATTGGAAAGGACAATATAGAGTGAAGAGCGCATTGCCTAATGGAGCTTACCATTTGGAAGATTTAGATGTCACGAAACATGTGAGATTCATTAATGGTAAATATTTAAAGAAATATGTTCCTTCCTTATGAGAAAGTGAACAGATAGAAGAACATTCTTCACATAAGTAAAATCAAGATATTGGGCAAAGTTGGACAATTATGTTCAAACCAAAGCAGGAACGAACTACGTTCAAATAAAATCTTTCATTAATCAAAATATTTGTTACAAACTATGAAATACAAAATACAAAATGTTCTATAAGCCGCAATTGGAAGTAGGCTATCATTGTTATTCTATCCGCTACTACAGATTGGCCTTCGCCACTTTTCTAAATACATTGCTACAATGATGGGCAAACGATCAAGGAAGCACTCTCAACAAGCAATTGGCTCCCATTAAGAACTCCCTATGGGGATCATAAATGGAAAATGTGCTGAGAAGATCTTTATTGACCAAAGAAATGTTTCTTATATCTCCCATACCAAAGACAATATCAAGACATATGGTAAAATTGGGAAAAGATTGAATGGTTCATTTCTGTTAAAAAATGAAATAAGTGATATTTGGGATATAGAAAGTCAATCATTTGAATGCCAGATGATGGCAAACAAACTGGTGTTGTGGAGAATGAGGATGAAGATGACAAGTGTGTAACAAATACGCAGTTTTATAGAGGTGTGAAGGCGAAAAGATGGAATGCTAAAGGGCACATACAGGCGTAGTAACCGAAATTGAAGGCCCGAATTTTGGAGAGAAAAATCAAAAATACCAAATGTTTTGTTCCGTGTAAAGATTCCAAAAGGGGAAATATGCATGAGTATGGCACAAGGTTAGTAATTAAATTTTTGGAGAGTATTGACGATTGAAGAAAACGTCAATTATGATGTTTCATAATCCATACAAAAGTCAATACACAAGTTAATAAAGCGATCATTCCATTGATGAAATTGGCTGCCATTACATTTGGATTAACAGTGGCTACCATCACAGAATTACAAGGAAAATAAAGACATTAATGTCTTAATTACAATTTGCCTCTAGCAGAACGCATATGTTCCCTAAGTTTTTCCCATTCATCGCTCTATTCGGAAGAAGCAGTGGATAGCTCAGTCATAAACTCCTCATCAACTTTCAGCTTTGCGTAATGCTCAACCAAAGACCTGGTTCGCTCAACTTCTTGGGAAGCATTACGCTTCTTGATAGCTAACCTAGCCTTACAGTTGTCCATCCTCGCTTGAAATTCCTTCATCTCTATGGCCAAGTTTATCATCAAAGAGTCCTCAACCATAACTTCAGAGGAGATTTCGTTTAAATTGATCTTGGCTTTCTCAATCTTTTAAAGTAAAGACTTCTTTTCATTTACAACGCGAATATAGTAAGTCCTCTTGGTTTTTAACTCGAAATTCCTGGCTAGCAAAGAGCTTATCTCTGTGTGGATAATCTTCAACGTCAGCTTAAAGTTAGATGAATTTTGAATGAAGGAAGCTCAAGTGCTTAAGTCATTTTTGGACTTAAAAGCTCAAATTTATCTCTTTGGTTAGCAGCACTGGCATTATTGATATCCATATCCATGAAGGAAATGTATTCAAGCACTGATTACTTGAGAACGTTCATATTTTCTTCCGAGAATGCAGCAGATGAAGCCGAAGAACAACTGGCTGAAGAAGGACGAGATGGCTTTACTTGTTCCCAAAAAGTAAACAAGTGTTAAATGGAGCGCAAGATGGCATCAGTGTCCTATAAAGAAAAATGCAAACATTTAACATTTTTATTACAGTAAACAAAGTGCGGATGAAAGATAAAACAAAGGCTACCTCGTCAGCAACTTTGGAAAGTTGGGACACATCACTGGTTGACTCAGCCACCCGTGGAGACTTTCCCTTGTCTGAACGAGCATGCTCTGCCACAATGGGTAGGTCCATGGGAATCCCTACTGGACTCAAGTGGCACTGAGTTAAAGGCCAATAACACAAGCAAGGGAAAAAAAATAAAATATGTATTACCTTTCGGTTCAACACGTGAGAGGTCAGGCCCTGAGAAGGGGACAGTTCTCCAGTTGGCTGTGCAATTGAAGACTCTGGGACTATGGCCTCCTCCTTAGGCAAAGCCCCTTTATCAGACGACTTGGATTAAGTAGCTTCGGTAGAAGGCGGTGGAGCAGGGGTTGCTAAAGTCAGAGCCTTCGAAGGAGAAGTCGAGCTTTTCTGAAAAATTCAGGTAAAACATTAACATATTGAGGATTGTTTTTTCATGAATAAACAAGCTTAAATACCTTTCTCATGATGATGAGAGGGACATCATCATCATCATCATCATCATCATCATCACCATCATCAGGTAAAATTGGCGGAGTTGAGGCTGGTCATTTACGACTGGAAATACCTTTAGCTGTACTAGCTTAAGCAGGGGGGAAACTAGATGGAAGAGCAGGAAGTTTAACATGATCAGAGGGAAATTTCGAATGAGAATTGGTATTCCCGACAGATACAAGAATGGCAGGAATAGGAGAAGTAGAGGAAGTCTCTGGCAACTCCAGCAAGTGGAAGGCACGGCTAGCATCAATTGTGAATAGCCTACGTTTCACAGACGGCCAGCATTTTCCAAAAAGAGGATGAATGGCAAGAGTGGGGTTGAAAGGGGCCAAGGAGAAACCGTTGTCAAAAGAGTATTACGGGCATCAATAGCTTGTCCTCTGTTTTATTTATGGTATGAAAACGCTCTGTCAAGCTCTTGGAGAAATAGGGATGAACATGTCACGTTTGGCCAAAACCAAGCTGGCGAGCAACAAATTGGAGAGCATATATCTCGACCCCTGTCTTGGTATTTTTTCCAGTCAGGATGTCATGGAACAATTCTTTTCCAATTAAAAATTGAGCCCAAATGGACAAAAAGGTGTTCATATCAGTCATGGTAGAAGGATGTTGCACAGAAATGGGAACTTGGTGAGCAGAGAAAGGAAAAAAGGAAGGGGTTGAATTTAAATTATAAAAGAATGTGAAAACATCCCTATTGGACATATTAATAGGGCTCAATTGATGGATGAATATCCTATAACAACTAACCGATCGAGGAGGAAATGGTGGAGCACCAAGTTGTGGAAAATATACTCTCAACCATAATTGAGCGAGCCAAAGAGGCCCATTGCCAGTAGGAGATGCACCATTCTTCAATTAGGATTGAAGGGAAGTCATGCCTCTATAAAAGGCAGCTAAGAATAATGAACAGAGATTTAAAGACCTACCACACGCTAATTCATGTGCTATGGGCAAATAGCTCATAGAAGGTTTCATGCTGGGTACACAAAGACCGTATTTACAAAGTCAAACCTGAAGAAAGGCAACACACTCAGCCTGGGAAGGTTCAACGCTAGAATTATTATAAAGTTCTTGCATGCTCGAATAGGAATCAGTAAGTTTCTTGTCAAATTTTAGGGCAGCAGCAGTAATAAAAATGCTTGGAAAAATGGTATCGCCCAGGGAAGGAAGATTAACTAAGGCTCCAATGTCCCTTAGAGTAATGGACATTGGGCCAAATGGGAAGATAAAAGTATTGTACTCAGAAGACCAAAAACTCAAAGCGATGGGGAAAAGCACAGGGTCATAGATTGGGGAACGGAGAGTGATTTCTAATAAATTCGAAATCTTAGCACGATAAAAAATCGCCTTGGTAGAGTTATGATTTGTCATACATGCAAGCCAAAAATGAAAAGTAGTATCAGTTTTAGGCGAAGTACGAATACCTCTTTCACATATTGGCTTTAGTGGAAAGAGATTCAGAAACGTAGGGTCTTGAGTGCAAGGGAACAACTGGGCCACCGTAGCTTGCCCTACAGAATCAGCGTCATTAAATGACGGGCCAGATAAAACTCGTTGAGATCAGGATTGACTGGTGAAAGGGAAATTGAGGTTATATACGGTTTGGTGAGAAGTTCTTAGAAATCTTCGAAACTAAGAGAGTTGTCGAAAAAACTCTGTGAAGTTGCCATTTACTACAAATTGAAGTCTTCGTGAGGGTTTTTCGAGAAGCGTAGTAGAGAGGCAAGAAGATGAACAGTGGTCTGTATAGGTGACGATGCAAGACGTAGGTATAATGGCGCAATAAAGTGACGTGTTCTTTGGTTTATAGGAGTTGCGTGATATTACACTTTTCAGAACATAGAGGGTCATCGCCAAATGAAATTAATGATTGTGATTCTCCGCACTTTTTGGGATTTCAAGTATCGTGAAAAATATAAAGGAGGAATATGATATAAGATTAATAATTGATATTAATTTTGTCATATTTGGAGGTAATTGTTGACATACAAAAATGAGACCCAATTAAATGGTCGAAATGGAGCCCAGTTAGGAAATTCGAGGGATGGGTCCAAATGAGACCATGTAAAATATAGCGGAGACCCATCATTGCCCAAGCCTGCAGGACGCCCAGGATCTGAGCGAATGAAGTGCCTTATTGTCATTCAGAGCGACGGTCCCATTCTCGCCCAAGCCTTCGAGACGCCCAAGATTTGAGCGAATATAGTATCTCGTTGTTATTTAAAGCGGTAGTTATTGAAATCGTTAATGGGCAATCTTATCACATTCCACGATCCAAGAATCTCGGTTGCAAGCAGTTAAAAGATGGGAGTAATAGCAGCAGTTAAAAATGGTGGTTCCTTGACACGTCATCATTATGAAGAAAGTTGATAGTTATAGGGTGACAAGCAGTTTCCAAACAGTTTTACAAGGAAAACTGTTAAATGAGTATAAAAGAGAAAATAAGACATAGAAGGAAGGATCCCGATTCAATCACTCTCAAACAGAGAATTATGTAATTTCATTTCTTTTAATTTTTCCTATCAACTTTCAAATTACTTTATGTGCTTGTGCCCCTTGGAGGCGTTTTACTTCTTGCAAATTATAATCTTCATAAATAAAGCACCTCTCGTTGGGACTGTCTCGAGAGGTTTGTTCCTTACACAATCGTTTGAACCTTCTTTCAATTGTTAGCGAGAGTCGATTTTCGCACAAAACGGATCCCTTGACTTGTGCTAGCTCTTTTATGCATCTGATAATGTTCAAAACTCACATCGTTTGAAAATTCTCTAGCAATGGACTTGTAACCATGCATGGAGCTCCATTTACAAAGCTGCATTTAGAACTTTCCAATGGTCCACCAAATTTAGTGTAAAGTGTAATAACCACTCCAATGGTAAATTTGGTGTAATTCATTATTTCCCATCTTGCCCTCAATTTTCTTTTACACCAAATTTTTGTTCCATCTATATCCTTATTTTTGGTGTAAAATTTGGTGTGAAGAGCATCTCGAATGTCTCCAGCCTATAATGTAATCACTATGTATGATTGACCCCCTCACCATTTTTTCAACACAATAAAAAAACATTATCATTCTAGTGTTTCCAAGATAAAAAAAGTATCCTCATCTCAAATTTCCATCAAAAGATATCAAAGATAAAGATGATCAATTCCACAAATCTCATCAACATGGCAAGGAAGTGGCAAAGGCAGGCTGCCTTGGGAAGAAAACAGCTAATGATCCCAGCCATGAATGAGGAAGCTAGTACCAGTAGCTATTCATCTAATTCTTTGGCTGAAAAATGTCATTTTATTGTGTATACCGAAAATAAAAAGCGATATGCTTTTCCAATAGCCTATCTCAACAATTACTTAGTGAGGTTGCTACTCATAATATCAGAAGAGTAGTTTAGACTATGAAGTGAAATATTGCCTTGTGACTCCGCATTTATAAATTACGCGATTTCTTTAATCCAAAAGAAAGCAATGAAAAAAGTTGAGAAAGCTTTGCTTATGCCATGGCTGCTCATAGATGTTCGTCGTCTTATCATTTAAGTGAGCTAGAGACGACACAACATTTACTGTTATGTAGTTGAGTTTTTTTTATTGCTACAATAGAAAAGCATCGAAGAATTTATTTTATTTTATTTTATTTTATTTTTTCACGATATCAAACAATGGTTTTTTCTTTCAAGAATTTATATTTTCTGCCTGCCATTTCATCACCGACTCTATCTTCTTCCCCTAACAGTTAAGTGTAATCTTTAGTCCTAGAGAGAAAAGTGAAGATCATACAAACAACTATTAGAGATGAAAGAAAGTTTGCATGGTTTGGAATTGGTTTTGACTTTTCAAGTCTATGCCCTTTACATGGATTGCGATAGGGCAGGCCCACCACTACCTTGGTATAATGGTTTTAACATTTTTTTTCCACAAGTTCATACGAAAACTTGTTAGTTAAGATTAATGACTTTTTATTATGTAGAACTTGTGTCGACAACATGTTGTTAGGGGTTATATATACATATAATATTGACTACATAGGGGGACACTCCATTAAATGCAACTTACTGAGGTGGAATTCATGCGTGCAAGTCAGTGACGGACTCAGTACAAAAGTTTAGCTCGGACGAATGTTGATCATGGACTGTCGACAATCAACGATCATAAGAGTGAGATCGTTTATTAATATTTAATTAAATAATATGAAAAATTATTTAATATACATATAAACGCACAAAAACGTAAAAATTATATATATATATACTCGATAAAATACGCGATACAACATACTCGATAATTGTGCTTAGACAACTGCATTCTATGGGGTTTTATATTTTGAAAACGTTGCAATAGTGTCTCATTCTCAATTTTTTCAAAAATCTCTCTCTCCCTCTCTATGTAAATCACCAAATTGTCATTCAATCAGTCAATTTAAGCAAAAAAATTGAGATCATCTACGTCAATTTTCCAAAATCTAATGTATACTTATTTGCAATTCAATATAATGCAAATGATTAAAGTGAGTTATGAAAGTTGTTATTTACTTGATAGTAAATTTTTTTTTAAAAAAAATGAAGTTATTGGTATGGGGAGCATTTTTATTTATTTTTTCAGAAAGGTCCTCTATTTAAGTAAGTGAGATTTGTCCTCATTCACACACTATCGCATTGTCAGTGTTTGTATTGAAATTCGCACACAAATCTCTCACACAATACATACATATCACTTTACACAGAGAGAGAAGAAAAGAAAAAGTAATGTGAAAAAGTCCATAATAAGAAAAGGGAAAAAGAGTGAAGTTGTAATCAATTTCAACAGTGCACGCTCTTTGATTCTGATCTCATCTTATTTTTTTGTTTTAATTTTTCCTTCAAAATCTCTAATTTTGCAAGGCTTGAATTAAAATAATATTTGCAATTTTGCTAGGAGTTGAAGGGTTCGGCAGATGCTTGGAATTTGCTTCGGATTTGCAGAAAACTTAATCCAGGTGAGTAAATATGCGTTAATTTCTATGGAATTTGATACTTGAAATAATTTGTTTTTCTTTTTACTGTTAGTTTTTGATTTGCGATTGGAGTCATTTCGTTGAAGCTAAAGAAGAGGGAAACTACGTTAACATGGTAGTGTGATTGGGTAGATTAATTAGAGTAGTGTAAGACTTAGGTCTACTTGATCAGGTAAATTGTTTATTTCGAACCAGACGATGAATTATCTAATGATCTAATGCTATGTCTGTCATGATCTTCTCAGTATAGTTTTGGCTACTAAAATAGTTTGGGAGGAGGAATTATACCCAAATTCTGGATTTTATTAGGCCCAACTCTCTCAGCAAAGGCCCACCTGACCTGAAATAGTTTTCTTCTTCGCGTCTTCTCTGTTTTCTGCAACAGTAACACTTACACTGCAACCATGACCCGACAGCGTCGGCAGTATTGAAGACTCCGACGGATCCAGATGGCCGCCCCCTCGCCGAGTACTGGGTCCGCCCCTGGTGTAAGCCCATGTGAAGTTTGAGGAAGAAATGAGGATTGGATGGTGGCTTTGTTGGGTTATCATTTGCATTGAGGCGGTTTTTTTGTGTTTAGTTGTGTTATGAACCAACCCGATATCAAGAACGTTTTGATATCACTTGTTGAGAAACTGACCAAATAATTAAAGGCGAAAAATATGGACAATATAAAATTTAATGGATCACACAACAATCAAGAAAATTGTGGAAGGGAAGAATTTATTGTACCAAGAAACAAATAATTGTTTTACAAGATTTTGATATTCTCAATCTAATTTAAACAATTTTCTCTTGTTTCTAATGTATACAACAATGATCTAATTGTTATAATCTCTCTTGAGTCTTGCCTTTTCTTCTTTGTTAAGTGCCTATACCTTGTGGAGTATTTATAGAAGCCAAATATCGAAGTTGATGAGTCCAAGATGGAGAAGAAATTCCAAAATTCGGATAAAACGAGAAAATCACGAAAAATCTGCTACCAGGGTTGGCGCCTTAGCGCCGGGTTTACTCTCTAGAAGGGGGCAGCGCCGGGCTTGCTGAAACTTCTTTTTTGTTTTTTTTTTTCTTTTCTTTTTGTCCCAATGTATTTTACTTCATCTCCAAGTCCTTAATTCAATCAAACTTCCAAAACACCATGGAATTTGATTCCTAATCAAATCGTACTTCTAAACCAAGATTAAACAAGCTTCCTTTATGCAACAAATTTCTAAATCATAGAGAATTTTTGTTACAAACCTAACAAACTCCACCTTGACACAAATTTCATAACAAGGAATTAAAACTCCACTCTTCAAGTCATTCTCCAACTCTTCCACCATGTCCCAACCGGACACCCCATGCCCCTACCGGGCATGCCATGCCCCTTTCGGGCATACTCAGTAATTGTGAACTAAATCCAAGCACTAATACTAGGAGAACTACCTTGTGCGCTATCCTTGCTTGAATCGTCATGTTCACTTCCAGTTCCAGCTGAGTTAGTAAGCCTGCTTGAACCACCACAAGTAACCCCAACTCTACCTGAGTTGGCAAACTTGCTCAAATCACTATAAGCAACATGATCAACAAGATCACAACCAGCTCCACCTGAGCTACTAGAAGGTTTCCCAATATTATTGTCCAAATCACCACTTACAACTCGATCACAACCAACTCTACTTGAGGTACCGCTTACCAAACCATAAGCTGCAGTTGCTTCCTCTGTGATCGTCAAACCTTTCAACACATATAATCGGGACTTTCTTCGCCCCTTAACACAACCCGGGCACCCTTGATAACTTTTAGAACTCCACCTCCACCGATATACATATATCTTTTTGAATCAAGAGTACTCAAAGAGATCAAATTTTTGTTTATACTTGTAACATGTCGAACCTGGCCAAGTGTTCTAACCGTTCCATTCAGCATCTTGATTTTGATGTTACAAATTCCAGCTATTTCACAAAGCTCATTGCTTCTTATCATCACGAAACCCCTTGTAACTATGTCATATGAAGAAAACCAATTCCAGTTTGAACACATAAGAAAAGTACAAGCTGAATCAAGAATCCAATTCTCGTCAGATTTGGAGTCATCTTTAGTAATCACCAACAAATCTCCATCATCGTTATCTTCTGCAAGATTAACATTACCAGAATTTTCTGATTGGTCATCCTGATTTTTAGTAGCAAACATCTTTCGCGACTCATAGTAATCCCTCTTCACGTGTCCCTTGTTGTTGCAATACCAACAAACTATATCGTTGTTGCTATCCTTAATTGCCCCTTCCATGATTACCCATCTTTCTCTCACGAACAACAAGACCCTCTCCATGAGCCTCAGAAGTAACGATCAGATGCTTCATCTTCTCGTTCAAATAAAGCACATCATATACCTCGTCAATTGTAAGAGTATTCCAACTATAGAGAATGGTATCTTTAAAAATCATATATGAAGGCGGCAACGAGCATAACAATATCAGCTCTAAATTCTCTTCATCATACTTAACCTCCACCATTTTCAAATCAGGGACGATTTTCTTGAACACCGATAGNTGAAGCACCGACACGCCGTTAGCGTCAGTATATCGATGCCCAACATATTATTGCTGTGGAGTAGTATCTTCAACTAATTTTTATAGTACAGCACATTTTGAAATGCAAACTTCATAGCCATGGCAAGAAGAAAAAATAATGACAAAAAATCATGATTTCGGACCTTCGAGGGATCACTATAAGTGCATGTTGAGTGCGTAGCATTAATTTATATTAATGAACAAAAAATACAATACATAATGTATAAAAAATTATTAAACGTGAGATGGGCGTCGAAAAACTGGCCAAGGAGGTTGCCAGTATGTAAATCTAAATGGGGTTGCTCCCTTATTGTAGTTTTTATTCTCCATAACTTTATCCAATTTTTGAGGAATCAATTGGGTTGTTGCAGTAATAGGTCAGATTTCAAAGTATTTGACTAAAAATTCTGGATAATATTTTATTGTGTGAATGTGTGATAAAAAAATATTATGAACTAATCCTAATATCAAGTACGTTTTGATATCACTTATTGAGAAATCGGCCAAATAATTAAAGACGAAAAATATGGACAATATGAAATTTGATGGATCACACAACAATTAAGAAAATTATGGAAGATGACAATTTATTATATCAAGAAACAAACAAGTGTCTTACAAGATTTTGATCCTCTCAATCTAATCTAAACAATTCTCTCTTGTTTATAATGTATACAACAATGATATAATTATTATAATCTCTCTTGAGTCTTGTCTTTTCTTCCTTGTTAAGTGCCAATACCTTGTGGAATATTTATAGAAGCCAAATCTCAAAGTTGTGGAGTCCAAGATGAAGAAGAAGTTCCAAAATTCGGATAAAAAGAGAAAAATGCGAAAAATCCACTACCGGGCCCCTCGACGTCCGACCCGACGCTACGGCGCTAGGTTTGTTGCCCAAGAAGGGGGTGCCGGGGCTCGGCGTTGAGGCGTCGGGCTTGCTGAAACCATTTTTTTTTTCGTTCCAAAATTTTTTACTTCATCTACAAGTCCTTAATTCAATCAAACTCCCAAAACATCATAATATTTGATTCCTAATCGAACCGTACTTCTAAACCAAGATTAAACAAGCTTCTTTCATGCAACAAACTTCTAAATCACATAAAATATTTGCACAAACCTAACAATTTGTTTGATGACATGTTTGATGACAAATTGTGGCCAAGCATATTAAATTTTATCGAAACTAGATGCCATTGGAGCTACCAAAGTAGGCAAATCTGTGGCTGAAATAACAGAGTAATTTTTATATACTCTAGGCTTTCACCGAGGTAGCTTAGATATTGGTATATACCCATTAATTTTCTTGTAAAACTGACTGGAAGTTACCAATAGTCCATATTTGAGTTTCCAATCTACTCGAGTTCTGTGGAACCGTGATTTACATTTACTAATTTGCATCTTTATTTCCTTGAGGGCTGCTTCACGGAAAAGGAAAATCATACTTACAAATTAAAAAAAAAAAATGCACAAATAACACATTCAATTTTTAACAAAATATCCCCATGCAAGAAGCAAAAATCACGGGATCCTTGTCCACCCAAAAATGAGTAATGGTAATACAATAGCTCTCTCTAATCAATACTAGAGGTCAACAAAATATTCTTGGCAAACCAACACTAACTCATTATTTTTGGAATATGGAAATCATAGACAATATTCAATGAAGATGGCTAGATCTCACCTAATAAGACAATGCAATTCACTAGTAAACTAATGGATCTTGATTTCAACCTTATGGTTATGGACTTGAAGAACGAAAAAGTTGTGAATGTGCAGTGTATTTATCTGTTCGATCTGATCACGATAGCTGACATATTGCAGTTGATGAAGATAGTGTGTGCTGCTAAATGACTGACCCATTAACTAAAATATGTCTATGATTAAATAATTGGTGGGCTGAAGGAATAGTCAAAGTCATATCCAATCGAAAAGGGGTTCAAGCATCCGTTTTCTTTTTATAAGGACTAAATGTTGTAATTATTCAATATAGTCATGCTAAGAATAAGAATCACATAATTAATTGATAGTTCGAAATTTATACATGCGGAAGACATTTTGTGTGTGTGTGTGTGAATATTACCAGTTAGATCTTTCTCTCCTTGCTCCTCAAAAATATCAGTCGTCAATGGGGCAAGCCAAAACGATATGAAGAGGAGAGGGGACCTAGCCATTATATAGGAAATCATAAAGTCCGCCCATTATCGACCTAACCCTAATTAAGGTTTATATAATTCCGGCCCACATACTTAAAATTACCACATTATAATAATATAGCACGTAAGGTGTACAACGACCTAAGTAATCAGTAACATATTGAGCCTAATCACAGTATCATTTCAAACCATACATCTAACCCGTAAAATTCGCAATCAAATGGAAGCTCACATAATAGAATTATTCTAACATTCTCCTACTTGGGTAAACACTTGATTGCAATAAAACAGAACTTTTAACCTCTGGGTCAGACTACATAGGTGGCCACACAAGTATAGTTGCAATGATAACACCTTACACAATATGATCCGATCCAACAAGAATGTCAACATCGAACATGAAAGTCGTTATACCAATCAAACGATGTAAGACCACTCCACAGCTATAAATGCCAACATCCTTATCGACATTGATCCCCATCCTCCAACCAATGTGGTAGTATGCAGTATGAACTTAGTACCAAATGTAATAAAAAAATTGGGCTAATTCATATCGGTCCTTAAAATGCTTCTAATCAAAATGAAGCCACATGTCTCTAAAAGTGACTCATCTTATATTTTTAACTGTCATATCTCGATATCAAAATAATATCATAATAAAAGACATAAGTCAAATGCATGCTCAAAATAATTTATGGATAGAGGAAGATATATTTTATTATTGGAAGGGGCTGTACCCGAAAAACATATGGGTTGCCTTATATAAATAACTCCCACTAACCAAAAACACCAAAAGTTTCCACAATACCTATATAAGCAACACGTGTCGTAAAAACTTTAGGAGCGAGTCCCTTAGTCAAAAGATCTGCAATTATCGCCTCTGTATTGATATGCTCTATTTTCGTCTGCCATTTCTTGACTCTGTTTCTGACCACCAAATATTTGATGTCAATGTGTTTTGATCCACTAAAACTTTTATTGTTTCTTGAAAAGAACACTACTACGCAATTATCACAATAAATAATGATTTTCCTCGAGATGGAGTCAACAACTGTCAGCCCAAAAATAAAATTCCTTAACCAAATTAGCTTGAATTGTAGCTCCATAATATGCCACAAATTCAGCCTGCATAGTAGAAGATGCCACTGATTTTAAGATAAATACATTGATCAACTGTATTTTCAACAAAATCAAGAGAAGTCACAACATCGTCAAACTTCAAATACCACTGTCGTGATGTCTGCTTGAGGCCATATAAGGATTTATTTAACTTGGATGTCATGTTTTCTTTTCCTTTCACAACAAAACCTTCATGTTGTCTCATGTAAACCGTTCAAAAAATCTCCATTCAGAAAAGCCGTCTTAACATCAATCTGAAGAAGTTCAAAATTATAATGTACAACAAGTGTCATGATATTTTGAAAAGAATCTTTGGACGAAACTTGTAAAAAGGTTTCGTTATAATCAATGTCCTCTCGTTGAGTGAACACTTTTGCAACCAATCTTGCCTTCTTTCGTTCAACATTCCCTTTTGAATCCAATTTGATTTTGAAGATCCACTTGTTATCTATGACTTTAGCATCCGGAGGAAGTTCAACAAGTTCTCAAACTTTATCTGTTCCATAGAATTCATTTTATTAGCATTTATTTATTTATGTGACTCATAATTTATCAATGCTTGATTAAAAGTTACAAGGTCAACAATATGCCCAACGTTAAAATCACTCCGAGTGGAACCTTTCCTACTGGATTTAGTCAACTTTCCTCTTATACAATCCACACAAGTGTCAAAATTAGAGAAGTCGAGAGAGGAAGGTATCTCAACTTTAACCAATCTCTCCATCATATCATTTGAAACGTGACTCAACCGCTTATGCCCCAACATGGAGGATGATTCACGAATAAGAGACATTTTCTTTGACACATTCGCAACACAAGAGACTTTACCAAAAGAAGCCAAAGACAATTTATATAAACCATAATAAAAAAAGGCTATTTCCAATCAAACGAGAATCATAAATCAATTCAACCATTCTATTACCTAAAAATTAAAAGAAAAACCAGAAGCATCAAGTTTCGACATAGAAATTAAATTCCGTCTCATTGTTGGTACAAAAACAGTATTCTCTAAAACAAAAGAGAAACTAGACTCCAAAAATGCCTTCACTACTCCTATGAACTCAACATTCAGTTGAACTCTATTCCCAAAGGACATGCTTAGTTCATTTTCACTTGGCCTCCGTTTGCTTGTGAACCCCTACAAGGAATTTGCAATATGAATACTGGCTCCCAAGTCTAACCACCAAGAAAACAAAGGAATATCAATAAAAGAAGACTCATAACAAACTAAGGCCAAGGAGATATATGTGGAACTCTTATTCTTCTTCTTCTCCAACCAAGTCTTAAACTTAAAACAATCTTTCTGCCAATGAACATTCTTCTCACAGAACTTGCATTGATCATTTTTCTTTATCGTTCATTTGGGACCACCAGAAGTCTGACCTCCAAAATTTTTGTTTTGTTGATTGCTGTGTGACTTGTCGCCCTTGTGGAATTTAGACTCGTGGTTATGAAAAGGCCATTTGTTCTGTAGTGACTGAAAAGCTAATTGCACAGTTTCGACATTTTCACGCCTCAACCTATACTCCTCTTGGGCATAAACAACAATAATGTCATTCAAATCTCATTTATCTCTTTGAGCATTATAAGCAACATTCAGCTGAATAATCTTGTTCGAAAGGCTATTCAGAACATGATAGACCAGAAAAGGCTCAACAATGGGAATCTTAAGAGCCTTTAATTTAGAAGATATATTAATCATCTTCATAACATGCT
>CAIGRB010103265.1:0-27432 GCA_903798255.1 Fraxinus quadrangulata | reverse complement strand
AGAAAGAATTTTTGCCTTAGGTTAAAAGCCGCAGGTGCTGGGGTGGGAAACTTAACTACGTCCAAAGTCTAGCATTGGTTTTGCGGAAGTTCCCTTCGGGAATGATTCAATGCTTTTGTTTTTCCTCTCTAAAGCACTCAATCCTAACGTCTATTAACTTGTGCTAGTTATTCATATCTGAAAAGAATTCATGAACAGGTAAGGATGGTGGACGTGAAGATGTCTTTCCCTTTTTTTGGGGGGCAAGGAATTATCTTACTCAATTTAACTCTTACGTTGAATGGAAACTATTATATCTATAAATTACATGGTATGCTCGTGACGGAGGATGCTCCACATTGACGGACTCGACATTGATTATTTAATTGGATTGAACATATTAACTAAACAACCCGGCAACCTCGGATTGGGCATGAACTTGGACCCATTTCACTAAAACCACTTGGCTCATTTCCACTTTTCTATAAATATATATGAATTCATTTCTACATGGTGTGTTTTTTCTAACCCTAGCCAAACTTATTCTCTCATCTCTTGCACTTTATTTCTCCTCATCTCTCTGTAATCGTTGACTTGATCGTCGAAGTACAAACGGTTGTCGGACAGACCTTTTCTTCGACGGACGATAAGTGCGCGGGTGACATCTATGCGGAGGGAGGTGGCTAGAATTCTGTTGAGCATTCAATTTGCAATTGATTCCATGCTTTAGGAGACTATGGCTGCAATTCTTTTTGCTGTATGCGTGCAAGTACAAGAGTACAATTCTAAATAAATTTGAACATCAAATCTCACACAAAGATTTCATAATGATAACAGCTAACTGGAATGGCCGAACAAAAATGTTTGTCCTAAAGAAGTTCACCTGAATAAGAAATCCAAAATCTTATAACAGTCATACTACAATGTCATAATCCTTAACATAATGTCATATGACATTCCATCGTTAGACTGTTTTAAACACGGTCAACTTTTCCATCGAATCATGTGTTGCCATCCCGAATTATGTCACAGCATCTGTTACATTCCTTCTGACAAAGTGGCAAAATCCATAACTATAGCTGGAAGGTTCCCAACTCATGGCCATGCTGTGTGAGCTTTACTCTTCTTTCACCAACCCACTCGAGCCTATAGGACAAATCAAGATTATGAATCAAGAGTATCAACCTGTCCATTTCACTCGAATTGTGGCCATTCCCCTGCAACATAATAAAATGATGAATATGTACAGTTTGTCTTCAGGATGGAAAAAGACTTTCACATACCATGCCAATGAAGGAATGACTATAACAAAAAAATAAATCAAAGTAAAATTGAACTAGGCTAATGAGATAACTTGATAAAGACCATTTTTCGCTAAGCTTAAAATAGTAAAAGTTACTTTCATGTAACCTTTTATCTTCAAACATGTTTGGGTCCATTACTTTCTCTTACTTTTTAATTACCTCTTATTTCACTCTCAAAATAAGTATTACATATTTCCCTTCAACCAAAATAAAAACAATTTATCTTTTTAAATTACTTATTTACCTATAAGTAAACTTTTCTAGCTTACACAAATGTACTAAAATATCAATGCCAATTATAAAAAGAAGTCAGAAAAATATGAGGGACATTAAATATATAAGCCTTGAAAGTGTACCGTTAGGCCTTGGAAGAATTCTAGTTCAGAAAAAACTGATGAGTTCTTAAATCAGTGGAAATCACTTATAAAAACTAAATATTTACACATGTTAATGTGAATCCTAGAACTTGACAAAATTGAAACAATCTATCAAATGCTCATGCATCACGAATTGCATTATTCATACATACATACATACATATTCATGCTCATTCATTTATACATTTATTTTGGTTTGATTTTTCCTCTCTTGAAGTAGTCAATCAGAAAAAATATTTTCCTAACCTAGAGGATGCATGAATACGATGGATCAACACATACGAAAATGAAGCCAAAACCATATAAAGTATTACCGGTGAATTGGCTTGTCGATCATTACCCAATGCACTCGCCATTATGCTGGATCTAGTAGAATTAGGTGAAAATCCCTCCCATGGGGGGATGAAGATCAGTTTTGTGCACTGGACAGGCACAAGATTTCGGCTAAGTTTCTCCCACCAAACAGATCCCAATGACCACCATCTGATCATCAAGCCATTCTCAGAAAATGCAACTAGCCCCTGCAAGAGCCAGAGAGCCGATCCTTAAAGAATTTCTAAAGATCAACTTTAAATCCTTAAAAATAGAGCTTTCTGAACCAAAAAGAAATTGACTTCAAGCGTGTCTTTTTCTGGAAAGTAAGTATAGGCTTACTTTTAGAATAGCAAGTCTTTAATGTGAGAAAGCCCAACCGTATTTTGACAAAAAAATACTTTTCTCTAGGCTTAACCAAAAGTACTCGAATCATTTCAGAAGTTTAATACCCGTATTGCACAAGGTGTCACACAAGTGAGATTTATAATGTGAAGAAACAGAATTAAAATCCCATAACAGGTCCAATCGGTACGATAGCTCGTGAGCCCTAAGATCCACCTAACAAGGTCAGTGTAAATTACTCTAAAGGATAATAGAAAATGAGTAAACAAAGATCTCTGAAAAGGATAATCATCAGCTTGGAGATATCAAGGGCAGAGACACAAATGTCTCTACAAGCAACGGAAGCAGAAAACGTTCGAGGAAGGGAAAATAAACTGAATGAGTTTACTGATAGATACACAATTTTACTGGCCAAGTTCTAGAATAAAGTAGGATTATGAATTTTAATTTCAGATACTTTTTCGAACAAACAAAATATTTAATGCCTTTCTATTAGGACGTTTAGAAAAGAAAAGGAAAACAAAAAATGATATAAAGCTGGTGTGTGGGAATGTGTTGGAAAAATATTTGAGCATTGAAGGAAACAATTGATTTTAGACATGAAGTAAGAACTAAAACAAACTACTGACCTATGTCTGTGTACAGAATATGCTTGCTGTGGAGGTGCCATCATTTATCAATAATATGGGTGCAAAACTAAAGCTGACTTAAGATGATGCGTGCAAATATCATATTCTTACAACAATACTAAACATTACATACTAGAATCTCCTTGCAACATATGGTGCAATATGTGAGACATGCTTACAATTCCATAAATTTAGATTCCATACTGAATTAATAAATCTGTTCTATGTTTTGTTCATCTCACTAGAGAACAAGACAATAATGCTTGAAAAGCACATCTACTTATAGGCAAATTCAAATAGCAAAACAAATCTATCGAACTTATAAAAGAGAGAATGCTAGAACTTCCTAGACAGCATGTACCAGGAATGAGTTTTATAGTGCTCTTTTTGAATTAAAAACGACTCTTGAAGAATGTGTTGGTTGCTTTAGTGTTGTACTCCGCATCAAATCTATTTGGTAGGATCTTTAAATTGGAGTATCGCAGTCGTACAAGTCCTGGTTGGAGCCAGGACAGGTATGCATGTCTCCAACAATTAGAGACAAGTGAGTGAACGAAAAAAGAGTTCATAGTATACAGATCAGAGGTACCTCTCCATCCGGTGAAAAGCTTAGAGCTGTTATTGTTGTTGTTACAGCCATTTCCAAGGCCCCTCCAAGCAAACTCGGAAGTCCCGGAGGTCCACTTGCATCCAAGATCTTTATCTTGCTCACGCTACATAAAAGTTGCAAGTGACAACAAGTTCAAATTGAGAAACTGGGTGAAAATCACATCTCCATGTCTACAAAAAAAACATTGTGACGTACATCCTTGCTAACATATACGTCATCATGGTCAGGCCTTTGAAGAGCATTAAACAACATAACAACCACATATTACAGAAATAAGCACACAAAATGCTATATAGAGCTCAAGAAGGTAAGTCAGCACTGTAAGCATAAAGATGAAAGGGGAATCCAGAGCAGTTTTTTTATTTTTTATTTTGATCTGGGGCCTATACATAACACACACACACATACAAACACACAAAATAGGCTGTTGTACGATAATCATTGCAATTGGTCATACCACCGCCCTTATGTTTATGAAGGGTAATCTGCATGTCCATATTGGTGAAATTCCATGCATATCGGAAGGGTAGAATGTAACAATATATGTGCAAATCGACAAACCTGAAGGCCTATATCTCCAGTCCATAATTCTACTTTAGACATTATGAATCCATAAATATGACATAAACGTATATAAGGCCCAGGCCTCTTCAAGTAAAAATAAAACAAATAAAAATAATATAAAAATAATAACATTATTATTACCTTTGCATGTCATACACCGGAATACTGGAATTATTGATATCTCCAATTGCATCCCCAACAGCCAACCGCGTAGATGTATCATTTAGAGCTACCATAGGGAACATACGCGCAACTTCCTTCAATGTGGCCATGGAAGTCAGAACGCAAGTTTTGCGCATGATTAGATTTCCGGGATCCATAGTCTGTAAAATGAAAGTTACCACCTGCAAACCTGTCTAGGTGTTAGAAATATAAAAAATTGATATAACTTCAATTTCAAGCAGACTAAGGTATTGTAATTCAAATTCATCAGTAATATTGTACATCCTTTTTACAAGGTGAGATACCAGAGATCAAGGACTATTAAACCAGATAAATGATGTGAGTGGTGCACAGTAAGAGAACTTGGTGAGAGAATGATAATAAATCTAATCATGTGGGTGATCAAATATTTGTTTCTACAAACCTTATCAAGGTATGGAGCTAAGCTTCTAGGAGAACCACGGACGACCCTTATCAAAGTCATGAGAGAAACCACGTGAACAGGTGAATCAGATGCAGTCGACCAGATTTGGCTTTCTATCACATGAAGAAATCCAGGTATGTCAGCCATTGCTAAACTAGGAAGAAGAATCCCAACCAAAGTCTCCCTAATGTTAAGAGATGCAGCTGAATTTTGTGCAGATGCACCACTAACACACTCTACTTGAAAGAATATATCACCAATAAGGCGAGATATTTCAGAACCGATACATGCTTTCCATGTACTCTCCATGCCTTCAGCCAGAATCTCTGCTGCAATGCAACTATATTTTTCATTTGTGGCCATGACCAATTTCATCAATGGATGAACAACCACAAGGGCAAGCCTTGGTTTCACAAGGCTAGAGTACCAGACAGCCAATGCAGCAGCAACAATTATCTGGGAAGCCATTGCATCTTGACTTGTTCCCCTTACGCAAGAAATCCAGTCTAGCATTTCATATGATTCTATCCATGAAGTTATTTCATATTCTTCTGCCTGAAACTCCCCTTGAGTTTCTATTTTCCCATCAGATATCAAAGATACAGTGGTTGGATCTTTATGTTCACTCTCTGTTATTCCAATGGTACAACTGACAAACTTTGTGTGCTTAGTGATTTTTGAACAGCACAGCGGAAGTGGAATTGCCCGGGAAGCAGCACAGTGGAATAGAGATCGTGCAGCCATTTTCACATGTTCGAACTCATCTTGCCAAAAGCTTACTAGAAGCTATTGTAAATTCACTCTTTAGAGAGTTTCTTACATCATCCGGCATTGGGTTGTCTAGTTTATGTATTCATTACAGTTTTTTTTGATCATTCAGCTGTGGGTTGTCCACGCTGAATGATCAAAAAAAACTGTAATGAATACATAAACTAGACAACCCAATGCCGGATGATGTAAGAAACTCTCTAAAGAGTGAATTTTGCTCAAGAAGATTTTACATATTGCATTGTTTGGATTCAAAGCATTTTATACAGTACACAGCAAGCTTTTATTGATTTTTTTCTCTTTTTGTGTTTCATATATTGGTGTCTGTTTGTGGGGGGCCCCAAAGAAAGAACAGCTTAGTGGAAACTTTATTAAGAAAACAGAATTACTACCTTGTTGAGTATTCTGTTTGGCAGAATTTATAAATCATTTATAAATGGTCGAACTTCATTTTCAAACATACATTTCAATGGATATACAAGTACTATCCACTTATCCACCTCTCATTTCTATCTATTTATAAATTCTTCCCAAGCAGAGGCTAATACGTATAATGATAAAGAAAATATTTATTTACTACACATGTAGGCATTGTATACAGAAGGAAGATTTTTTCTTTTCCTTTCTCTAATCATGACAACAATCAACGGTGGATTAAAGTAAATCTCAAGACATTTCAGTAATACACCGATCAAATTCTTCCAGAATTTATTGATTTCACAGGAAAATAATGGTTAGAACCAACTAAAGCTGATCATCAACGAGATGAGAAATAGATAATAACCAAAATCAAAGACATGATGTGTTACCTGAAGCAAAGGGGGCTTTATATCTGGGATCTTCTCTGCAAATTTCCTCGTATAAAATGCAGCTAAAGCACTGTAGATAAGAGGCATTACATAAATAGCCCCAATTACTAGATGAAAATGGATTAAAGTTTGAAGTAAAAAGTGCAAGAACCTTGCTTGTATTCATGTGCCTCAAACGCATTTTTGAATCGAGCATATTAATAAACTCATTATGAAAGATCTTTTTTAAGGTGTGAAACAATCCTTATGAAGGTGAATGTGAACCCTAAGAAATTGTGTAGACCCTATAATAAGCCACCAGACAACTTTTGAGCAAAAGAATGAACTCAGCTACTCAATACATTCACCTGTGCAGCTAATTCCAAATTTACCTCAAACATAAGAACAAAACAGGAAATAAGTTCAAATTGAACTGTAACATCTTCAATACAATTTCATAAAGTTCAAAACTATCATACCTGCTGGCTGATGAACAGGAGTGGGATAAGCTAATCAAGTGCTGGGCAAGGGATACCATAGTTAGTGATCTCATTGCAGAGTACACTGGTGATGATTTCCATAGCTGTGATAATAATATATTATGTTTAGATACAAATTGAAAAAATCAAGAACAACGCCAAACTCAATAAATTGATCAAAGTACCTCAAGAGTCGACGTCGAACCTGGAAATGTCAGTGTCAGAGATCCCCTGTCTCCGATCAACCCAGAAGCTACAATAAAAGAATCTGGTCTCTTTAGCCTCATTTCAGTAACTAACAAGTTGTCAAGCTCATGATCCACATTCCACAAGTGCAAAAATGACAAGCTAAATTGAAGTAGGCCTTCCTCAAGCAAGCGAACCCACTCATGATGTTCTATTGTAGGAACCGAAGTCCGATCTAAAACAGAAATACTTTGCCGATTCACATTATTGGTGTTGTGCACCTCATATCCTAGTTCCTTCAAAGGAGCACTATCTCTCGTATGGGCATCATCTTTGGGTGCATCAGTTCCAGCTTCTTTCACATGAGTTTTCTCTCCAATATTACAGCCACCTTTGAACAACTCAGGCTTTGAACAAAGAGACATCAAAGAAGTGAGATCAAAACACAAAGTGGCAATGCCGGGAAAAGGGCAAGAGCTTTTAATTAGATGCTTGGCACTTTGGAAGACTGACAACGTGGGTTGAACTGATTTTGCAGCAGTTCCTTTTCTAGCATTAGATGCTGCTGATGTAGTGGGTCCAATTCTGCTTGTAGTAACAGGGGAGATGTTTTGTGAAGAACTTGCATGCCCGGAATATTTTGAATAAGACTCTGAAAACTTTGTTTCCTCGGTTATTGGAAAATGTAAAGAGGACGCTGAAGTATTTACATTCATCACGATGCCAGAAGGTTCATTTTTGTTGATAACCACACAGAAATGATCAAACATAGAATGAGCAGCAGCTCCACGAAGCACTCGCTCCCTAGCACCTGTCTTTACATCCCAAATGTATAGCATGTCAAGTGAATCTGATGTTTCTAAAGACTTAGGGCAGAAACAGGCCACATATCCTCTTATGCCATCCCACATGACTTTTGCAGGATAGGACGGGTGTCCAGGAAACATTCTCTCAACCCGCAAAGTCTCAAGAGAAGCAAGGGTAACAGACGAGTCATCGCCAACAGTGAGAAAGCAGTCACTCCATGGGCGTGCCGTTCGATTTGGGGGAAGAATTATTTGGCGTACTGGAGCTACATGTTGATGCATTACCATAATAGGATTACAAGTGTCAAGATCCCATACACGAACTGTGCAATCAATGCTTCCTGACAATAGAACATGATTCAGGCTGCATCCCCCAGAGCTACTCATCATAGGATGAGATGCTAAACATAGTACTGCTCCTGTGTGCCCTGAGAGAGATTGTTTGGGCGCACATGCATCTGCTTCATGAGATGGACTTTCACCATTTGAATCCAATCTCGTGAAAAACATATTGAAACGTACCACTTCAATATCGCCATTGAAGAAGCCATACACAATGGCACATGGTGCAAGATAGGAATCAGATATGACCATTGAAGATGATACTGGCTGTCCTCCTTGGTGAGTACCATATCTCCAATTGCTTGTGCATGCTTTCTCTACGTCGCTTGAGGAAAGAGAACTTCGTAAGGTGGTCATGTCATCATTCACACTTATTTCGTTTTGGCCAGCATTGATGTTTGGACCCTTAATTTCACATGAACTGGAACTCATATCCCACACATCAAATAAACTGCCTTCACCAAGCTTTTCACACTTCGGACAGGGCTTCCCATAATCACCATGATGCTGAGGCAATTGCCAGAGAGTAACATGAGGTTTCCAGAGTGAAGGTTCGTCACCGGAAAGGCAAATTGATTCAATGCGCAGCAGATACTTCTTGAAAGGAATAAATAAAATGGATAATCTCAAATCGGGATGATACAATGCGGCAGGGATGGCAGCTCGAAGCTCAAACATGAACATATTACATGAGTATGATATCCTGTATATAACAGCTGAACCTCTGTCATTCCACGCAGCAAATTCCTCCATAAAATCATAATTGGAATTCCAAGACTTAACTCTCATATTGGCCTCATCATCTCCTAGAAACATACCACCCGTTACATGCAACTTGTCTTCAAGACAAAGTTGGTCATCTAAAAAAGAAATCTTGCCAAAAATTGTACCATCATCCACCAGCTTGAACGTGCAATATGTTCTATATACAAGTGCTATCACCCGCCCACGTTTTGCAAATGTCACTATGGGTCCCTTTTCTTTTGACCCATCTACACAATCCATCAATTCCAAATGAGCCAAATCTTCTGGTGTGCCAGACAAGTTGTCCCCATTCGAGTCAAATTTCTTCATTATAGGTAGATATTGTACCTTACCAAATGAATCAATCATCATGACTGACCATTTTTCCATCTCTCCAATGGGCACAACTATTGTCATAGACTTCAAAGGTCCAATAGACAAATTCCCATGAAAAACTGTCTGGACAATTGTTAGAGTGTATGAGTCCACAATTAGAACTGTATACTTAGATAGTTTTCCCTGTTGCGATTCCTTGTCCACCAAAGTCTCAGACTCTCCAACAGGATATTCATAGTCACCAAAACAGCAGGCTATACATACATATCTACCATTTTCAGGCAATGGTTGGAGCATGGAAGGACTACCCACCCAAGGAGGCAGTTTTCTTCTACGTCTACAGTGTCCCATGGCTCTGCTCCAAACGCACAATACACCATCAGTGCATGCACTAATTAATGCACCATAGTCAACTGAGTTAGAGTTTGATAGCACATTACTCGGGTGGTAATCTAACTTTCCATTTCCTGCACTTGCAGCAGGAAAGCAGACCCCTAGATCAGCTATGGGAGCAGCATGACCGCACAACATAGAAATTGGTTTTATTTCCTGATCAGTAAAAGATTAATTAATCAAATGTCCGTGACTCCATGCGGACAACACGAACCTCCAGAAAACGATATTGGACCCAAAAAAAAAATATAATTGCAAACATCATCTAGTTAACTAATGTTGACACTATTAAACGCGCAATGTACAATGAATTAAGTATACAGCATTCAATATATGTGCACGGGGCATATTGTGCAGATACCAACTTACATAACTAAAAAGCTGAATAAGTATACAGCATTCAATATATTTATCTATTTACGCTAGTTTCAATGAAAAAAGCTTTAATTCTTTATAAATTTTAATTTAGTTTACCTGTTTATCGTGGGAGCAAAAAAGGTTCCACCAGATGACGGAGCCATCTGATCCGCCGGTGTAGAGTGTCGGCGGATGATCAAGTACGGCGGCGGCGGTGACTCTGTGAACCGGCGGCGAGGTGGACCATATGCAAGCCACCGATTTACACTTCATTACATATGTGAAATTAGGAAGAAGAATTCGATAAATTGGGGGTTATGGAGAAGGATCGAAACTGGAAGTTGAAAACGAATTTCGAGTCGTTCTTCTAGAACTAACGATTTTTAAGATGTTACAACGCTTTTAGTTAAAATTATTTTATGCTTGGTAACAGGGTGTGCCCAAACAAATCCTCGACACGTGTTGCTATTTTAGCTCTTTTTTTTTAATTTCAAAATATACTTTTCTCGATATTATTTTTAATTATATATTTTTTAATTAAATAATATTATACGTAAATTTAAAAATATTCATTATTTTTTAAATACATATTCTTCGTCAAAATATAATTTCAAAATACATTTTGGACAAAAAATGAAGTTCAAACACGCACCTAATATTATTCTAATTAATTCTAAATAATAAAATAAATTATTCATATTTTGAAATTTATGAAATTTTTGTCACGTTCTATTTAAATCTTCGACAAAAATATAATTCTGAATAGTAATTAATTACATACTTCAAACAGTGTATTGGGTAAATTCGGAGAAGGTGTGCCAAAGGCATTCTAGAATCCCATATATCAGAACACACACTTTTACGGGGGTATTAAAGTCCATTCATTACCCTGAGAAACGATACAGTATTCCGCATCCGGTTTTCATTGTTAAAACCTCAAGGAAACTTCAAGCACACAGACTTATTTACTGCACGTGGTGGATTTCCAATGGCTATATCTATGGACTTCCTAAGGGATTATCGCAGGTGAAAGTAGCCCAGTTGGATAAATCCATGTGGGCTAAATGTATTCAGAGGGATCACGCGTACGCCACTCGCACTGAATACCCCATCGACGACACTACTCAGTAAAAATCATCACAGGTCACCAAACCTTAAGCAAAGTCTCATTTTAACCACACATTTTTCAAATTCAAATTCATATTTCATTCTATGAGCTTGTTCGGTAGAGATTAAAATTCAATTAAAATTGAAAATATAATCGTTATTGGATCTCAATCGTCTAATAAAAATCAACAATAACGACTAATTTTTCAATTTTAATTGAATTTTAATCTCTACCAAATAATCTCTATGTTTGGATCATGTTTATAAACTTTTTATAAGCACTCAAATCAAGTTTTTATTTATATATTTTGAGGGATCTAGAAGTATAATTCACTTATCAAGAACTCATTTTTATTAATTTATAATTTAAACCATTTTTAAACAATTTTCAAACATGCAACGATAAGGATTTATCTGATAAATTAAAATAATTTCTTACACAATATAGGGATTTTCTTACATGAATACAATAAATGCTAATGAGACTAATTAAATGTTTAGTTATGTAATAATCATATAACTCGTTACTATAATAAAATCACATTGTTGAATTTGCACTATTGTTCAATCCACCCCAAATAATGTCAAAAGGAGTACACTAAAAAAGTCATTTTCTACATAGAAAATGACGTTAAATTTGTGATCGAATTCTACTAGTGACCAAACTCACAAATGGGGTAACGACGTTAGAATGAAAAAAGAAGTTCAGTGACTAAAATTAACTTTCAATGAAAGTTGGGTGACCTGCTGTGTTTGTAACCCAGTCTACTCATTTTCTTCGTTTCCCGAAAACTATAAATACTCTACCATTCTGCCCCTTAAATTTTTGCCCTAGACTCTCTCTCATCAGCCGCAACCACCTGAATTCCCCGATTTACCCCTGGAATCCTCTTCAACCTCCTCCGTACCCGTGGCTATTCCGTCATTTCAGTGCCGATTTAGCTCAATCATTTCAACTCAGCTGAATCTTGATATGAATTGTTGAAAATTTGGGTTTTTTTTTTTTTTGGAATTGTTGAGTTGAGATGAGATTACAAAAAATTGTTTGGTTTAATTTGTGCGCGGGTTCTGCCCGGTGGTGTAATTTGCGGTGAATGGAAGCGGCAGTGGAGGTGGTTCAGCCGGCGGCGGCGGCAAAGCTGATGGGATCGATTGAGGGTTTTGGTGGTGCTAGCGGTGATGTGGACGAAGCTGAGGGTCCGCAACCGGAGATTTCTAGTAGTTTTGGTGTCCGAAAAGGTGGTTGCTTGAAAATAGGTTGTCGATTTTTTAGAGTATTTGTATTATTGGGTTTCTTTTAATGTGTATCTGTGATCATAATTAAATGTGTTTTCTGGCGTATTATCTGATATGTAGTTCTTTTTTACTTTTCATTTATTATTATTATTATTATTATTATTATTTCTTTTCTGCTTCTAGAAGATGGCTTTTGAAGTTCAGGTATTCCCTTTATTTTTTTAAAGTTTAGTTAATATTATAATTTTCTTTTCTTTTCTTTTACCTTATTATTTTATTTTAAAAAAAAGGTTCTTCAGCTGTACTTGTGCGTATAGTGAAAATGTTGCTAGATGATGGATTTCATTTTACCTTGTTAATTAATGTTTTAAATTGATTGCACTGTTCTATTCTGAATCTCTATTTATTGTTTCGAGTTTTATTCCATACTTAATGAGACATTGGATGATTCACCAAGCATGATACTTTGAGATAAACTTTGAAAATATGTTTAGCATTTCTTAGTTTTTCATTAGACTGGTGGGTTGAACTCCAGTTTATGACTACAATATGGTGCTTATATTGTTAGTTTATCATTGAAGAAATCTGAAGACAATTGTCAAGTGTAGAATATTTGTCATGCTAATGGTTGTATAGGCACCGAGAAAGTTGCTTGAAGATAGTATTCACATCACTGTATTAGTATGGTAAGGTTTTAACTTTGACGACATCTTTCTGGAGAAACTGTAACGGATTTAAAAATTTGGGAGCTAAGAAATAGTACTAGAAGGAGCTGAAATAGAAGTAGCCTTTTTTTCGTCATGCCCTTTATGTTGTTCGTCAGATCAAGATTAACTGAAATTTATGACATAAGAGTCCTTTAACCTTTTATATTTCTTGTTCTTTTTCTGAGCTTCATCTTCCATAATGTTGAAATGTTTTAACTTCTATTTACTGTTATTTAATGTGAAAATTGTGACAAGAAAAGATGAAGATATGCACGAGCAATGAGTGAGCTTTTTTCTGGTTTCCCGTGTCTGTATCATCTTACTACTATTTTCTTCATTCTTAATCACTCTTCTTGGAACTTAAACTATAGAATTTTAATAAAAATTTTAGTGGATAAAACCTTATTTCCTTGAAGATTTTGCTTAAATAATTTCACTTTTTTTAGAGAACGGGTAGTATTTAGATTCATGGGGTGGCTACCTTTAAATGCCAACGATTGTATCTCACAAATGGTTTGAGTCTTTGACAATGTCTACTGGGGACCATGATGTAGCTCATTTTAATTCTTTTTCTGTCCCTTTCCTTTCATTTTTGTTCTCTTGATTTTCTCATCTTTAGATGTTGATATATAAATCCTTTATTACTATTGAATTTGTGTGTAATGCTTTTCTTTGAACGCATTGTTTTCGTGGAAGCAATATAGGTAAACCGTCCAAAGCCTACTAATCCATATAAGATTGTACACTAACATTTGTAACTCACGGTTTCCCAAAATATGATTATGTCAATGAAATTCCTGCAGTTAATGCATCTACAACAGTTCTTTGGACCAAGATGCCTGATTCTGAACTTCATAGGCAGGCCAGCCCAGTTTCAAGTTTTCCCAGTGATGACACCCTGAAAGACTGTGAGTTTAGGAACATAACTTCTCTTTCATTGAAGTCAGAGCCAGAGGATAAACTTTTGTTACGGAAATCAGGGAAAATATCAAGAAATAACAGTGGGTTCACTAAGAGATCCCGAATGGCACGGATAGAAGTTTCGACGTGTAAAACTGGATTAGTAAATGTAAATGGGATTTCTACTGAGCTCGCATCATATCCTTCAAGCTGTATTATTACAGGTATTACACGTCAAATAATATTTTGGATAGATAAAACTATCTTATTAATTTCCCAGGGAAAGAAATATTCATTTTTTTTCTTTTCAATTTCTATCTTGCATATTTATAAATGTTCAGAAATCATTTTTCAGGTTCAACATTGTTAATTCATTCATGTGGTGATGTGCAACAGGGTCTTGAGCTTTTTGTTTTACGTCCAGTCATAGCTGCATTTTCAGTTTTCTTAATACAGCGCGTTCAAATCTGTATGCATTTGTTGCATTTCAACTTTCAACCTAGATTTACATAATCTCTCACTAAATTTAGGAGTCAGTCCTTCAAGTGTCGAAATTCAGCCTGAACTTGAACTATTTGAAGCAAATGCATTTAATATCATTCAACTTCAGGTAAGAAAGCAGTGTGCCTATTTTGCTTGTTTTGGAGCGGATATGCATCTCAGATCTCATATCATATATAGAATTGTGTTTGGAACTAATTGGTTAGTAAGAACTGGTAATTTCTACTCATTCACCGGAAATTGATTACAGATAGGACCTATTTTTTAATGTTCATCCTCACAAAAGCATTTCGTCAAATTCTGTTGCATTCTCTTGAGAGACTGCTAAAGGTGATCGCCTTTTAAAGCATTGTCTACGTGGGAATTCTAAGTTTGTGGGTTTGAGCTTTCAGTTAGGGTCTATACTGAACATAAATGCTGAGAAGAAAATGTAAAAGCTCTATCTCGGTATCAGCGGAGGCTTTCCAAACAAAATAGGCAAAAGTCTTGCATTCGATTTTCACATTAAGGGAAGGAAAAATGAAGAACACTGAAGATTGTTATCTCCTCCCTTTTCCGCACATCATTGCCATTGTCATTTCCTTTCAGTGAAACTCTGAGAAGAATAACATACTTCCTAGATCTGGAGTCCTGTTTAAATCGCCATAGATACTTGATGAGTCTAAATCTTGTCATCTTTCCGCTTTCATTTCTCAGTCAGTATCTCTTTTTAAATTGTTATTATTTCAGGTTTCTTGTGCATGTCAAAAGCAATAATTAGACTTTGTGCAACTGAGAACTGATTTGAATACATCCATTTCCCCTTTCCTATATTTGCACCAGAAGTTTTGGTACTCCATTCACAAGTTTTGTCTAAATTTTGGGGATTAATTTGGTACTCAAATCTATTTAATTTGAAACTTTTTATCTTCTCTAACACACTTAATAAAAAACTAAGCAGAGGATTAATTTGCGGGCAATGTGACCGTGCCTACACTGGAAAAAATCATAAACTACAAGTTAAAGGCACGTGCATATTATGAAAAGATAAAATATAAACAATGGAACCAATAGGTGCTGTTTCCTGTTGTACTCATTCTTTCCATTTAAGACTTTAATTTTATAATTTAACAGTTAATCATCGGAAATATCGTTAAAAATATTTGAAAGGTTAAATTAGTTGGTTGAAGGACAAAAAATTTTAAAATGTAAGAGACAGGATTTTTAAGCATCTACCATACCAGGAATGTCGATTTTATTGCTATTGCTTAGGATACCTTTTTTTTTAACATCAGAATTCTCATTGAATTTTACTTTCTAGTAAGGGGTCTCAAATGTCTCTTTTACTCATTAAAGTCAGGGTGTTGACCCGAGTTTGCTTGATTTGAGTTCTACCAATGCTTAATAGTTCCTTGAAAACTTGAGAGCGTAAAGTAATGAGCTAAAAGTAACTTCAAGTGTAGTGTTCTGCCAAATGAATCAAATCTGATCATTCGTTAATCGATACTGCGTATGCTTAGTTGTCATCAAATCTCATTGTAAGAAATTAAAGTTTTGCATTTTCATCAGCTTCGGCTCCTGGTTTCTTAATTTTAGATTCTGGCAATCTGCTTTCGTTTATGAAAGCATTTGTTGTCGTCTTTAACAATGATGTATCCTGTCCATAAGTTGGTAAGTACAAGTTTGAATAATGCTAGATATAGCTAAAAAACATTACATTGGTGCACTTTCGACTTAGCCGGAGTTCATAGCACGATATGTTGCAGAAAAAAATAACATTTTGTAACATGCAAGTGTTTCAGGCATTAAAACCTGTTTGACTTGTGTATTGTTGTGTTTTGAAATGCTAGAAACTCTCTCGGCTCATGCACTTATAGTATTTTTATTCCCATTCCTGTCATAGAGAAAACTCAAGTGGCCAAGCAAAAGAACTGTTCAAATGGAAAGCGTGGGGATAAAAGAAATAGGATGGTTTCCAAGAGTAGATGTGATTCATTGTCTCTGAAGAATGGGTTGGTTAGCTTCAATTCAGCTGCTGGAGGCAACAACTTTTTTGGTAATTAGCGGCTAAGCTTTAGCATTTTTCTTCTTGGGATTTTCATTTCATTGAACATGCTAATAGATTATTTATTTTTAGCCATTCTTATAAAAGTTTCAAGCGTTATCACCGTAACAATTAATGTGAATAACTGGAATAGTAAATATGGGGAATCTTTCGCAATGTGGTTTGATAGAATCCGATTCTTAATCTTGATGAAGATTTTCTTTCGAAGAAATTGAAAATAAGTCAACTATCATTCATTGTAGTAATCATGTACGATACAAAGCAAGACACAACGAGCTAATGCTTATACCCAATACATTTGGAGTTGACCCTAAATCCATTTTCCCATATATGTTTCGAATATGACTGTTTGACAACTTGAAAAAGAAATTTGCATGCAAAGAATCTCACGTAACCCCACAGCTCGAAATGAAAAAATCAACTGAAAGAGAACTAGAGAAATAACTATCAAGCGAATTGTTCCCAAAATATGCGTTTATTCATGCCAAAGCATGCTGCTAGAGAGAAATTTATTTTCCAACCAACATTGCTCTCTGTGGATTATCAAATTTATCATGCAAGCAAGCAGCCCGCATGTAATCAAGAGAGGAACAGATCCAAGAGGCATTCAAAATAAACATGTGCATATTTTACCTAGGTTATGAATGAGTATGTCAACATTGTCAGTTTCATTAAGTTTCCATTTTTTATTTTTGTTTGGTTATCTTATTTTGCGTGATTTAGAACTTGAGTTGAGCTTTTAAAATATTATTGGTGCCATATAGTGCATCAGATGTCTGCCCTGTCCGTCCCCCAAAAGAAAATGCCATTCTTGTAAGATTCAAAATTTCTCCCCCTACCTGCAATGGACGGAGATAACTTTCTGAATTGTTCTGGTTAAAGAGTTATTTTCTTATTGTACAGAAATGATGGATATAGTCCACAATGTTTCTGGTGGCAGTTGGATTTCACAAATTATCTTATCATCAAATGGCCTAAAGTCGTTTAGCTGATAGAGTGAGGCCTCATTGACGGTTGAAGCAATTAAGTGAACTTTTTCAACGAATTATCAGGAAATCATGTTAAAGCATATCTTATGTCAAAAAATAAAAAAATCTGCCTTTTAATTGAAACTTCTTCACGTGTATCTACAGTATCTTTTTTTTATTAAAGAAGTTGATATGCGTATCATTCTTTTCGGGGTTGTGGAACTGGTCCTAGTTATGAGAGATAAATGTTGTCATGAAGTCAGTTGGGTAAACTGCATTGATTGGTTGATTCTCATTTCGCGGTAGAAATGGTTATATTCTTAATAACTCGAAACTTATATAGTCAGTATCTTCCATTTATTTTTCACCTTTCCAACATAATTTTAACATGAGGCATCATGTCTATAAGATGTTTCAATATTGCAACATTTTATTGGGAGAATATATAATTGAAAATGAGTTTTGAGACAAGGGCTCAAACAAGGGCACCATGGCACACTTTCATTTTGGGGACTGCATGCATCAATTTATGTTCTTAAGTGGATTTATTATCAGCAAGTCACAAAAAATTTGGTAACAATGCTAAGATTTTAATTCCCATGCTCAATCTTAAATACGATTGTGGAAGTTTTCTTGTTTTTGATTTGAGGCAGCCTGAAATTGTTATGATGTGGCGTTCTATTGACTACCCTCACATTATGAATCTGATTTTTTCAGCTAATGGCAGTTTCAGGTTTCTGGCTCAAGGATATAATAACATTTAGTGGATAGTTTTTTCACGTCCAGAATGGCATTTTCTTCTGTTTGCATAGTCTGTAACATGTTCCTTTTCTATCAATAATAGAAAATTATGCAGTCTGATTTACGTGTATTTGTGTGTGCGTTATAGTGGTTGATCTGGAGCTTTAAGATTTTAAGCAGTTAATATTTGTTTGAAGACTATTTGCGAAATGAGTGATCTGACTACGGACAATTTATTCAGGTGTATATGGTTTAAAACCTGATGCTTTTGATATCACGAAACATGTCAATGAGCTGTCTTTGAATGAGCTCCTTGATGGCAGTTATAACTGCCCTGGTATTACCAAAGACAAGGGAAAGAAAGCTGCAAATTCGAATGATAATCTTTTGAATTCAGTAAGAAATGCCTGTTCTGTCCTTAGGCTCCAAAAGGCGGTTCTTGCCCAGAAATGTGCTGAAAATGACAACAGTAACAGTTCAACAGGATTGCTGATTGCTGGCTCTACAGCTAGCCAATCTGATGGTGATAAAGAAGATTCCTGTGCTGCAGATTTGACATCCTCTGACAAGGTTAGTTTGAACTCTTGATATACGTGGAACTACGCTTAGCTGGTGAGGAGCACCTAAAGATAGGGTAATAATAAATGGATAACCAAGGTTATGCTGATCAATAGAACCATAATCTTGTTGATCAACTTGACTCTGTATTAATTGTTTGGCAGGATTTCTTATACTTTACAGTCTGCCGATATTCCTGTTTATGCCTAGTATTACAGCCTATTGGTTTCTGCCCTATGCTTCACAATCCATAGGTAAAATGGTTGTAGGATAATTTTTTAACTGCACTGAGGCTGAATTCCTTGAGTTTTCATGAATTCTAATCATTGAATATTCTTTGACTTCATATACTGCAAGCATCATTTGTAAGTGATCTTTGCCAAAACCTTATGTACATCTTCATTACGGGATAAACATCAAATGTAAAGCTATTTTGCTGTCATTGTGATGTTGTTTGAGTAATGCCCATAAGAATCAGTGGCATATTCATATGTCGTGGAGCATGGAACATCAAATGTGATGGTATTATTGCTGGCATTAAGATAAATGTTTGAGCAGTAATGCCTAGAATATACGTAAGAAGCCAGGGGCATACTCGTGCACTTTGAAGGATTAACATTTCTAGGGCGGAAAGTCCTGTCCGACACGTATTGGGCACCTACAGTCCACAGATACTCCTGAAGGTGGCGTCCTGTATTCCATACAGATATTCCCATGTGTCCTTTACCTACTCTTTTTCAAAAGTTGTGTGTCGACATGTCCATGTCCCACATCCGTGTCTGTGCATCCTAGCTCAAAAGGTATAAAGTTTGTAATTGCTTTTAACATTTTGAATAACCAATTGGCTGTAGATGGTTTATAAAGGTTTATGAATCTTGCTGCAAGATTATAACGGTAGCAATTATTGTTGTTGGCATTATTTGATCTTTTGACAGTGCATACAACATGCCTAAGAACCCAGTTAAATACTTGTATGCAAAAATAACTTCTAATTGGTCTCGAAATTTTGAGTAATTAATTGAGCTTCTTGCAAAGGTTCAGGAATCTTGTGAAGAGAAGATCAAAACATCCACTTTAACTGTCGATTCCCCACTATATAATCCAAAAGATGTCTTAGAGCGCCTTGCACTTCCTCCACCAAAGGATTTACATTCTTTACTTCTTGATGCTACCAAGCCTTCTTCAAGAAACAATCCTGATCCCCGTTTAGGCAAGTCAGTTTGTCACAGGACTGGCTTACCACCTTTTCCATGGTCACATACTTTCTCGGGGCACAATAAATCAGTTACTGATGCAGCTAAAATGTCCTCCAGTCGGACCATATGCCAAGGTAGATGGGTAACAGTAAACAATATTTCCTCTATTCAAGAAGGTTCTACTGGTTACCTCGAGGGCTTGGAATCATTCACATACAATCACAGTTTAGTTCCTACAGTAAATCTCAAGTCCGGACCTCCAGAAAATGAAGTTGCTCAAATTACGTCCTCTGAACGGTTTTTATCCGTGTCTGAAGCATGCTCAAGTTCCAAGGTTTTTCCAGGTAAATTTTATTCGAGGTCTGGTTGCAATTAGTTGACATCCAATTTTGAATTTCAATATGTTCACTTATATTGTTTGCTTTTTCATCACAATAGACGACTTTTTTTAGGGATTTGTTTCAGATAAATATGTTGAACCTAACCAGAAGTGGAATCATCGAAAGAAGTCATGAACAGTGTATTACCATCATAATATACGTGTACCATGTTTGGCTAAGCTTAAAAAGTTTGCTTACACAAATTTAAAATTAAATAAGTTTTAGAATATATAAGTTTTTTTATTGGTCAAAGCATTTTGATTGTAATGTTAGACGAGCATGTTTGGGTGTTTTTTAATTTATAACACTTTTAGTCAAACATACTTTTTACTCGCATATTTTGTCGAATCCACAAGTACTACTCATTTATCCACTACTCATTTATCTTTATTTATAATTTATATTATTTATAATCATCTCCAAACACGCGCTTATTTTCATAGTAACATTTGTTTACATGAAGAAAAAAGTAACTTTTTTAAATAATTTTTTTATTGGTCAAAGTTGGATATCAGTTATGTATTTTGAATCTTGACATGAAGGTAACATTTGTTTTAACCGAAGAAAAAAGTTTACTTAATAACTTTTTAAATAATTTTTTAATTAGTGAAAGTTGGAAATATTAACGTAAGAGTTACTTTCAAATTGGCCATTTTTTACTTGAAAGTAAGAAAAAATAAGTTCTCCAATGTTTGAAAATAAAAAGTTGCTTAGAAATATCTTTTACTTCTTTATAAGATCTAGCCAAACATGACTCATTTTTATGTGACCAACTGTTGGAATAGCTGAGTTTCTATTGTCGTAACTGAATGTTTTAGATTCTTGAACTGATCGTCCAAAACATTTTTATTCTTTTTCTATTTGTCATATTTTCAGCAGTGACTGATGAGCACCCTCCATCACACCTTGCTGCTGCTCAAATGCTGTGTGAGATGGCAACTCATTCCTTGAAGCAAAATCCATGTGGAGTGACTAAATTACTGAAGAAGCCTTCCCAAATGTCCATGAAAACTTGCAAGTTGAAATCTGTCAAATCTGAAAAATTATTTGCGGCACCAAAACCAAAGACGGGACTCGACAATTTGGTCAAAGTCAAAGGTCCTGATGACGGGTTTCCCTCGAAGAAGCTTAGGCTCTCGGCCGATGTAAAGAATGAGTATATTGGTCATACCATGTCTGGAAGCAAAGAACAATTGAAATGGTCTGCACTCCGGTCCATCAAATCCTCTCCTAGCAAACTATTTAGGAAGTGAGCTGCAGAAACAGAAAATTACAGTCCCAACTTTGTAAAGAAATGGAATTTCACCACTCTCTCAGGTCGTGGACAAACCTAGTAGAGTAGTAGAGGAAGGTGGCCCCACCGGAGTGGAATTGGGCAGATGGCAAGATGGAATGCTCAAATACTGTTAATTCTAAAGTTGTTGCTATTACAGTTAATATTAAACTGTTAGGTTTGTATATATTGTTAAACAACCACTTAGATATCTCGTTAACCATTTCTAATTACTGCATATAAATGTGTAATGTTTTTCATCGTGACTATTCATGTTTAGCAGTTGATGTGACATTGGTATATTGTTTGACGAAGTTGGCATTTACGCATATTTATCACCGATGTTGATGAATAGCATGATTCCTTGTGAATTCATAACACAAACTTTATTCAATTTTTAACCTCTTCAACTTTCAATGAAATTATTTAGCTTCGTGACCACTTCCTACTATCATATAAATTATAAAGTCGGAGGGTGAACTTACAAAGCACTTTCACTGTTGCACTAAGAGCAGGCAGTAGCCAATAGCCGTGAGCATCAAATGTCAATTTCGTATTTCACATTAGATAGATTATAGACACTTTGTTCACTATAGTTAGCATAAAGTGTAGTAATTCTCTCTAGTCTAATCTTGCATTCGTTCTCCTTCATTTATTCCCCAAACCCACCACCCCACTTTCTCTTTCTCTCAATGGCTTCAGGACCAGGAGAAGAACCTCTTCCAGTCCTGCAATACCAGGTACATTTCCATGTTTTTGCAAACAAAGAATTCTCGTTTTCTGCTTATTTTCTTGAACTTTTGAGCTGTTTTAAGTACTTTCTGTTTGTTTCTCAGACATGGGTTCTGAAAGTTTCCATCCACTGCCAAGGTTGCAAAAGGAAAGTCAAGAAAGTTCTTCAAGCAATTGAAGGTACTGCAGTATTAATCCTCTCTCTCTTTTGGCTTCAAGAAAATTCTCTAAAACATTGACAACGTGTTCGGTAAGTCGACTTTACAGTACTCCATTCATTGTACTCTCAAGTCCTATCTAGTATCATGTACCAAACATGATCAGCCTCAAGAAAATTCTTCAGAAAATAGGTATCCTGTCTTGTAAGATCGATTCTATAGTACTGGACAATATTAAGAAAAAAAATAAGAATCTCATTCTACGGTATTGTCTAGTCCTGTATATGAATATGATAAGTCTGTTTTTGCTATATTAGTTGCTAAACAAGTTCCTTTTACCCCTTTAAAACTTAATTTACAGGTGTTTATACAATAAATATCGATGCAAAGCAGCGAAAAGTTGTAGTTACTGGAAATATTGATGCACAAACCCTGATTAAAAAGCTGGTGAGAAATGGAAAACACGCAGAGTTGTGGCCCGAAAAAGCCGCTGGAAAAAAGAAAAAGTCTGGAAAATCAGAAAAAGAAAATGAGCCAAAAAGCAGCGAAAACAGTGATGAAGAAGAGGAAGAAAATCCAGTTGAGAATAATTCTTCTCCTAGAGTTAATGGTGGAAATGGAGGCCCAACTGTGAAATTCATCGGAGTTGATACTGTTCTTGAGTCAAAGTCGCCGGGAAATGTCGTCGGCGGGGATAATTTCTCGGCAGTGGAGCAAAAGAGTCATCCTAATGGAGGAGCAGGCGGTGGAGGTGGCGGACAAGGTGGTGGTAAAAAGAAGAAGAAGAAAAAGAAGAAAGGGCATAAAGGGAATAACAGTAACAATGTAGGTTCAGGTGCACCACCGCCTAATCGTGCACCAGCAAGCATCGGATTGGAGATTCCAAGCACGGGTCCCACTCAAGTTGTTGATCAAACTAATCTGAGCCCTTCATTTCAGAACGTGATGCACTACCCACCAAGTAATGGACCCCAACAGGCATATGTGATGAGTTACAATGCGACGCACCCCACTGCAAGCGCGAGTACTCCAAGTTATTACATGCCTGCATCCTCACCGTACATGCATGCACACGCACAGTCGGAGGTTTACCAAGCGATGTCTACACCGTTGGATTCTTTTGAAATTTTGAGTGATGAGAACCCTAATGGATGCTACATCATGTGATTAATCTTGATGAAACTTGAGAAGAAAATGTGGGGCGTTTTGAAAAATGTACAAAATGCAGGGACTAGAAAAGAAAATTTAGATTTCTGAGGTTGGTTCTGTAGTGAGTAAACTTGTTGATGATCCATAGTGTAATAAATATTGTACATTTTCTAATTATGTTGTGTGTGACATGCTACTACTTCATGTCCTTTTGATGTTTTCTTATACTACTTCATGTGCATTTTGATGTTTTCTTATACTATTTCAAGAATTGAGAGTGTAACTATGAGTATTAATTTACTCGAAACAAATGTGCTTCTCTTTCGATGCTTAGTCCTTTTCAAGGTAATCAATCTCCCTCAATACATATTATTTGAATTTTGAATAGTGTTCAGGATCACGTTTCTCCTTTTTTAAAATTTTTGTATCTTCGACTTTCTCTTTAATCAGGTAGAATCTCTACTCGATCATGTCGAACTTACTCAAACTATGCCTCCAAAAATGTTTTATTCTTATTCTCTCATATTCTTCTTTGCCTTTGTAAACACTGGATACATAGAAATTCGTTAAATCTGTTTTTAACTTTTACTCGCCTCTATAATCAATAAAATTGTTGCAGGGTGTGAGCAAAATGCTTAAAATGAAGGAAAATACTTTAAAATAGGTCAATTTCGAATTATGAAACCTTGACCAAACAAGAAAAAAATTTCTTAAGAAAAATTATTGATAAAGAGGTTGTTTTCCATTTCGCTCTCAATACTTTTGTCTTCCACCAAAAAATTAAAAATAAAAAATTTCCTCTTTTAGACATTTTAGCACTTACTATTATAAAATATAAACAGACGTATGTAGTCTTTGTTTGATGAAGATTAAAATCAGATTTTTTGTAGATTTTGATTAAAAAAATGATAAAATGTGTTATTGAAAAGTTGTGGATCTCATAAAATAAGTGGTTAAAATTAATTGATGACTTTAACTTAAATTAAAATTTTGATTTTAACCTCTACCAAACAAGGACATAAAGAAAAAGGTATCTTTCATGTGAAGTGAGAATATGAGCTCAAGACTTCAAAGATACACTTTTGAGCTCTTTCTATTCTTCTGTTTCAAAATTTTTAATTGAATTAGACAATATTCCGTATTTGTTATTAGCGGCAAACGAGAATTTTCACAATGGGGGCGCAAAATTTTGAAGTGGGAAAATATACATTTATTTTTTCAAATTTTTTTCAGACCCTGTTTGAGTTCCATTTTTTCAAAATTAATTTTCAATCACATTCTCTCATAAAATAATTATACACATAGAAAATCTCTATTCTATGATACATTTTACCCCAAAAATAGGAATCAAACAAGGGCTCCACCACTAATTGTTATTATAAATTGAAGTATATTGGACGGATAAAGAAATAAAAAGAAACTAAAATATTTTTTTATTATCTTCGACAGTATTGTCTAGTCTAGTATGCTGAGCACGAGCACACCCAAAAATTCTTTCATAGGTCAACTTCTACCTTCGTATATATTTGAAGGCATGGAGGAGAATATATTGAATAGTGTTTAGCTCCAATGGAAGTGAGAAAATGGGTGGAATAATTCAGCCTAACCAATCAATGCAGAATATTCATAGAAGAGTAACCTTCTTCACACATTTTGGGCACCTTATCTTAGAGAAAATTATACTCTAATCTTAATAGAATTTATTATTTTTTGTCAATATTGTAGTGCACGGAGTCTAATTATATTGTACATTTAGCCCTTGTATGTGACGGTTTATTTGTGAAATTTTATCGTTTTTCCAACCGTTATACAATACAATAATTAGAAACTGCAGATGTTAGCTCATACCAATCGTATAATGGAAATTTTATGATCTCTTCCCCTTGAATGTAGACTGTTGTCCAACCAAGTAAAAATTCTCGTGTCTCTTCCTTTCGTCTCTATTCTAATCGAATCTTTTGATTTACACTCTCATTCATGGTTTTCAACTTAGAACAGAATTTCTATTAGGATTACAGTCTCAGAGCTATATTTGGTTATATTCTCCTAATTTATTTGACATTCTGAAGTGGAGCGGAAGTCTTCGTCCATGAGATCATTATCTTATCATTTGATGGTTTGAAATAAAATGCAAGAATTACACCCGTAAGTTTACTTTTAAGTTACTTATATTATTACATAATTTTCAAATTTACTTATTCTACAAAATATAGTTTTCTAGAAGACAAACTTTAACTTTCTAAATGAGTAACTTTTAATTACAATTGTCAAAAGTGAATAGTAGCTTATATCCAAAATTGACTGTAAATGGTAGCTTAAAATCTATAATCAGGTTAAGTCTATGTTTGGCCCCCATTTTTCTAAAAAAATCATTTTTTTCAAAACTCATTTTCAATTACACATTCTCACATAAAATAATTTTGCATGCAAATTCAATTTTTTTCTTATTTTTTAGTAACACATTCCAACAAAATACTATTTAAAAATACATTTTTACACAAGAATGAGGTTGCATGGAATCCTCGAGCATTTCTGTACCAGCAAGTACATCATTTGTGAGAGGACAGAAAAGAGTTGTGTAACCAATTATATAAAAAAGACATGATTGCAAATTATTCTTTAAAACTTTGTTTGAGCCATATTTTTTAAATATTATTTTTCTAAAATTCATTTTGATTACATTGTTCAATAAAATAATTTTATATGTAAATTGAAAACTTTTTCTTACTTTTTAGTCAAACATTCAAAAATACATTTTTCCCTAAAATGAGGCTCAAACAAGGGTTAAATCTATTTGATTACACTTTTGTCGTCAAAACATTTCCATTATACTACCTCGTCTAGAATCTCCTCACATGCACGTTAAATTTTTCCATCAAAGGTTTGGTAATTGGTATGTTCACAATTTTGTCAAATGGAAACTTAAAACTTATAATGTTTGACTCGTCTAAAAGTTCAAACCATTAAACTTTATGCCCCATAGCCCCATTCTTTCTTCCATCAGTCTCACACAGCAACATACGGCTCAACTGAAAATGATAAGCGTCTAGCACGAGCTCTTTTAGTTTAGTAAAATCAACCTTTGGCTCCCTCATATGGTGCAAGCCAGCTGCATTTTTCACCAAATGTATGACACGTAAAATTTTTATAATTCGGTGACAGAAAAAGTTCAAGATATCTAAGGCCTTGTTTGTCACTCATTATTGTGTTGAAAATAGAGTAATGAATAGTATTTTTTGGAGAATGTATGATTGAAATTTAAAGTAATTTTATTGGTTTGTGTGAAGAATGTTTTATTGGATGAATGTGTGGTGGAGAATCTTACTGTAGCAAACAATATTTTGAAAAAATGGTAGACAAACAGGGGCTAAGAGTTCAAACGAGGTGGTCCAATGAAGATAAGAAAAAGGTTGGTACATGTTTTACTCTCCCAAATCTTGAAAGGTCGAGAAGCTACAAGGAAGAGAATAAAAAGCAAGCAGAATCAAGTAAAAGTAGAAGATGACAAGAAATGTTGAACCATTCACATAAGCAAAAATTCATTAATCAATGTCCAATTACATAAAAGCAATCACTATATACAAAGAGAACCTTTCTTTTTAGAATTATATCTTGTTTCCCATTTGAAAGATTCCAACATTTCCAATAAACTTCTTTTTCATGCCTCTTTATTATTCATCAAGTTTGCTATGAATTTTTTCTTGATACACACAAAAGGAAACGAAAAAAAAGATGCGACCCATATCCCAATTCAGTGTATATCCGACTTAGCAAGCTTTGCCTGCCGGCTTCCACCCAAGAAAAAAGGCGATCACTTGCCACAAAGGCTCGCTTTACTAAGTAACATTACTGGATGTTTGATACGCATCAATGGATA
>CAIGRB010103262.1:45355-56135 GCA_903798255.1 Fraxinus quadrangulata | reverse complement strand
ACACACCATTAGCAAAAAAATGTCATCGGTCGAAAAAAAGGTCCAACAGTCAAATCAACGGTTGAACGAGATATAATGAGTGTAAGAGTGAGAGATGAATTTGGCTAGGGTTAGCATGATTCATATTGTTCTAGTGCACAGAAAATGTCTACGTGGAAATTTTGTCGTTGCAAAAATTGAGATCAACACGAGCTTATAGGGATATATACATTCATAGAAATAAAAAATATTGCTTGAGCTAGTTAAAAATCTACTATATAATTGTTATATGGTATCAAATCAAACAAGATTGAGATGCTGAAAATGCAAAAAATTGTTTCGATATTTTACAATCCACAAACTATTCTTTTGCCGTTTCTTATAGTCGCACACGTATGCACAAATATTCATGTATCCGCAAAAATAAGAGCAAGCAGGAGGAATAAAAAAAATCTTGTACGTACCATTTTCCTCAAACAAATTGCATTAATTTCCAGAAAAAGAAAAGAAAATAAAATCTGATTTAAATATAATATTTCCCAGTTGAAGACATTAATTGGAGCTCTAATTAATACAACTTAAGTTATGTAATTTTGGAGTTGAAAATTTTGATGGCCTGACAAGCAAAATTCCTTCCTTAATTAACTGAAACAGATTTGCATGACAGAACCAGTACTTGAAAAAAATATGTAAAAACAAATTTGAAAACCCAATTAATATATGTATGTGTGTGTGTGTGTGTGAGAGAGAGAGAGAGATAGTATTTTATTGGGACTAATTATTAAGTATTAATTTTGGTGTACATTATGGACGCCCCCCCAATAGGGGGTCGCCATGTGTACATTATGGACACCGTTATGGCGTCCATAATGTACACCAAGCACCCCAACCTTAAAAGATGAAAAAAACACTCCTCAACTTTTTTATTATAATTGCACAATTAATCTCATTATTTATTTTTCCTAAATCATCTCAAGAAATCTCACATATCCACCTCCGTGAAGTTAAATTTCACAATGTAACTTGAACCGGCGTCCGAAAATATAAAGTAATGAGACATGTCCATATGAGGGAGACAAATCGATTAAATGAGCAGTATTGATTGGACAAATATGAAATCACATTTTTAACTAAACAAGAAGTTAGGGACCAAATTATCAATTTTTCCATAGAGACCTTCCTTTTCACAAGAAAAAAGAAACCATATCTGAGGTTTTTAAAGTCTGATAGATTCATAGTTGACAATGTTTTGAAAACGTTGATTGACATTTGACATTACTTAGGGCCTATAAATGAATTAAGGAAGGAAAGCCTATTATTTATTATTACTTAAAAGACACTGCAACTCCCATGCATTGCCCACTACTCCTTTGTCCTTACCATCACATAAAATATCAAACAGCCCAAAAAAGTGAGAACGAGTAAACCAGAGACAAAGCCTACCATTGTTTTTGCATCCATTTACATGCATACATCCAGTACTGCGTACAAAATGGTCCCCTTTACCCCCACCCCACTTCTAGCCCATTCTATAACCTAACCACAATCCTTAAATTCTACTCACTTTTGACTACCCTTTTTATTTCCAACCACAAATTCACCCCCAACTTGTGAGTTATTTGATTAGCAGGATTAGATGGCGTTCAGCATTTTTAAAGAAAAAAAGGTTACTGAAATCTTATTGATTATTGTTAGATCGACAAGTACAAACGTGCACTAGGAAAACCATATGCTAGTTCAATTTTCAAGTAGAATAATGTTATATTGCTCGGTGGTGCTTAAAACCATGAATTTAAATGTATCTAATGCCAGTGAATAATAAATCGGAGAGTTTATCATCACTTGTACTGATGTTAAGCCTTGTTTGAATCTCATTTTTTTCATCAAAATGCATTTTTGAATAGTGATTTGACCTCATTACAATAACACATTTTTCAATAAAATAATATTATTATAAGCCCAAAAATTTTCCTTATTTTTTAATCTCATATTATTCAACATAATACTATTGCCAAATGCATTTTTTTTAGTAAGAAATGGAGCTCAAACAAGCTCTCGGTATGTTTAATAACATTATTCTTCAAAGTAAGGTATAGAATGATTACTGATCACAATGGATCTTTCATAAAAGGAGATAATGAAGTCCTTCTAATTCCTACCACAATTTTCCTTTTGTTTGGCAATAAAGATTGAATTTGAATGGCATTTTAGTCATTGAAATCTTAGAAGCCGTTCTCTTTATATTTGAGTTTTGTGTTTTGAGTTTTGTGTTTTGAGTTTTCATTTTAAGACTGTTAAAAATGTGTTCTTTTTGATATTTTGAAAAATTATTTTGAAAACACTCAAAACGCGTTTTGAAAATTTTGGCTTCATTTTTGTCGTTTTGGATTTTCTTTATAAATTATTAACTTGTTTTCAAAAACGCGTTTTCGAAAATGAGAAAGAGAATGCGTTTTCAGTGTTTTGAAAAATCGAAAATAAAAAACGACTTGAAGATAATAAAAAGAATACGCCCTCATTTTTTGTACCATTAAGTTTCGGCTAGTGATGTATGCGAAACGCGTATTTACTAGTGTAAACCGTCAACTACTTATATTTCCATGTATGGTTTCCATCGATTACTATCACAAAGGATCTTTCTTTGATAAAAGGAAATCAAGAAGCCCTTTAAACAACAGATCCCCTATATAGAGTTTCAGCTACCTTTCTCTTTCTCTGATCTTGTTATTGACATCATCATAATTACTTTCTCCAGCATTGAGAAATGTGCCTAACTTTTAGCTGCAACTGCACAAGACGCCCTAGACTTGTGTCCTCTGCTACCCGCTTCCATTCTACACTTCCTCTACCACCTTTGCTTTGCTATAAACATTAGCAAGAAAAGGCCCTCGCTTTGTCATTCTCTTGCTCCTTCATGCAAAAAAAGAAAAAAAAAAAAGAAAAAGCAAACTCCATTTCAAATCAAAGGGTATTATGATAAGAGAACTCTCTTGGCTCAACCCAATTCTATAAACTTTCTTGGTTTCACTATCTCTAGTTGAAATCTTATTGTTTTTTGCTCAGAAAAATCAACATGAAGGAGTTTAAATTCTTGGGTGTTTTCATTTTTGTTATATGCATAATTAATTTAGGTAGGGAAGATGTAAATGGGCTGGCTTCAATGAAGAGATCAGAGCAAGAAGCTTTGTATTCTGCTATTCAAGGTTTTGTGGGTAAATGGTGGAATGGTTCAGATCTTTATCCAGATCCTTGTGGTTGGACCCCCATACAGGTAAACATTTTTCAACACCTTTTTATAATTCTTTTTATAATATTTAAGCCTTGTTCTCTTCTATCTTGTTTTCAAGATTCTTGGAGTAAAAAAAGTGGAAATTTACTTTTTATGATTTTAGTAGTTATGTGAACTGTGAAATCGGAAAATTTACTTAGGCAAGATTTGAACTTTTTTTGTTTTTTGTTCTATTGTCGAGTATTAACTATATACCTTACCAACTACGTTGTATAATCAAAATCTTTTAACTTTTTTTTACTGTTCTTCCAATATGTAGATTGAAAATAGGATAAGTTTCAGTAACAAATTATTTTGTCGTTTGTTTTCTTATGGTATGTTCATTTTAGATAGTATCTTTCTTTGTTGAGATTCTGCTACCTATTTCTCGCTTTGGGCTTTAACAAACACTGTGTCAAGACAGGACTTCAATTACATGTACAAGAACTACAGTCTTATATTACTTTTAGAGCAATGACATATGTACACGCTGTTTTTCAGACTAGTTTACGGAACAAAATTTCATTGGATTTTGGGGAAAAAATGGTTAAACCAGCCAATTAAGTTGAAAAAAAAAAAAAAGGGAAAGAAAAGAGTTTTGAGTAATATTTTTGGATGGTTACAAATTAGGGAAAATTTTTGGATTTACGTGCAGAATATTTTATTGTGTAAATATGTGGTTGAAAATGATCATATTTTATAACATTGGGCACCAAACAGGGGCTAAATTCTGACATCTCAACGCCTATAACTTCATATGAAATGGAAAAAATCTGCCCAAGTAGCATTTTTGTTATTTTCAACTATTTTCAACCTTTTTTTTTCTTTGTGCCTACTGTCCGTCAAAACTTGAAAAGACATTAATACGAGAGTTTACTTTATGATATGGTGATAGTAGAGATTACTCATGTTAATTAGTACTCTTAAGCGACTGTTGGTCGGGAAGTTATATGTAGGAGTCGAACCGTGATAAATTTTCTACTGGTCAGTTAATTAAGCTTTTGCCAAATTTAAGTGCCTACTATCCCTGATTTTAATCTGATATTATGATTCTATCCACAGGGTGTTGGCTGTGACCTTTTTGATGGCTTTTGGTATGTCACAGACTTGAGTTTTGGACCTGTTCATGACAATTCCCTTAGTTGTGCCCAAGATGTTGAATTTAGGCCCCAATTATTTGCATTAAGGCACCTGAAATCACTCTCATTCTTCAGTTGCTTTGTCTCACCCCACCATTATCCTGTTGCAATTCCTGTTGAAAATTGGCAAGTTTTTGCTGGCAGCTTAGAGTCACTAGAGTTCCGGTCAAATCCCGGCCTCATTGGACAAATTCCATTCTCTTTTGGGTACCTCAGAAATCTCCGGTCATTAGTGCTACTAGAAAATGGAATGACCGGTGAATTACCGATGTTTGTTGGAAACTTAACTAACTTGAAGCGGTTAAATCTTGCGGGGAATTCATTTTTGGGTGGAGTTCCAGTTAATTTTGAAGGGCTAAATCAACTTCTGATTCTTGACATGAGTAGGAATTTACTGTCTGGTCCCTTGCCTTCAACATTTGGTGGGTTGACTTCTTTATTGAAGCTTGACTTAAGCAAAAATCAATTGGAAGGAAAGATCCCACAAGAGATTGGAAAATTGAAGAATGTAACACTATTGGACCTCAGTAATAACAAATTCTCAGGTGGGTTGCCCTCATTATTTGAAGAAATGAGTTCTTTGGAACAATTAGTCCTATCCAACAATCCAATAAGTGGTGACCTAAAGAATCTCGTGTGGCATAATCTGATATGCCTAACCGTATTAGACCTGTCGAATACGAGCTTGACAGGTGGGATTCCCGACTCGATTTCAGAGTTGAAGAGGCTTAGATTTTTGGGTCTCAATGATAACATGCTCACAGGGGAAATCTCCACAAAGCTTGAAACTTTGCCTAATATTAGTGCACTGCACATCTATGGAAACAATCTGACAGGTGAGCTTAACTTCTCTGAAGGGTTCTATAGGAAATTGGGGAGGCGTTTTGGGGCATGGGACAATCCAAATCTCTGCTACCAATCTGGTTTGATATCAAGAATTAATGTTCCGTTCGGGGTAAAACAGTGCCAGCAATATGAGAATGAAACTGGCCTTGATACAAATTCCAAGTTGGGTAATAATGGGATTTGGAATCCAGAATCCAATTCCGTGGTTTCTTTGAGATCCTCAATCTTTTGTATGGATAGATTTAGGTATATCTTTGTGTTTATAGTTCTTTTGGTTTTTTAATTTTCTCCATTAGGTTTTACTTTAAGATAGCAATACAACATTTGGAATGTAGAAGAAATCTAACTCCTTCAATTTTTTTTTTGTTCTTTTTAATTGCTCTCACGCCACCTAAATGTTAAGGTGTCAAAATTTGCTGGAGGAATATGACTCTAGTGGCTAGACTGGTCAAAAGCGTATGACCCACCCTTTCTGCATTGGGCATGACTATTGAGGGTGGAGAGGGAGAAAAATAAACTAGATCAGTTTTATCATTCCAATAGTTTGACTTATAGCAGTGTTTTCGTCGGTAAAAAGAGTATATTTCAAAAGTTATACCATTATACTATTGAAGGATAGAGGTTGGAGAGGGAGAGACAACCCATTCATTACACTAAAACACTCCGTTGTGCCCTGTTTGGGAGAGATTAAAATCAGATTTTTAATATATCTTGATAAAAATTAATGAAATATGCGGTTAAAATTAATTGTTGACTTTGATTTAAAATTTTAATTAGATTTTAATCCAAACCAAACAAGAATTTAGTAAATTTTGATAAAAGTTGATGAAATGTAAAGTTAAAAAATATAGATCTTATAAAATATATTATTAAATTAATTGTTAACTTTTACTTATTTCGATTTTAATTGCCTTTTGGTGTAGCCCATTGTGGGCTATCCCACCCCCAACACCCTACAGGCCTGGCTATACACATTATTTATATTTTATAATTTCATGAAGAAAAATATCAACTGGATTTAATTTGATAGGAAATTAGAGTTGGTTTCACAAACTTGTATTTAAAAGTAAATCATTTATAATCTATTTAAACATGTGAATTTAGATCTTCGAATGACAGAATCTGGCAATATTGATGCAAATCAAGTTAGATGGCAAAATCATTAAAAAACAGTTAACATTTTTCTCCAATTCAACTTAAAGTTGCACTTGATTTTAACATTGACATCGATGATTTCCATCACGTGGGAGTCCAAATTTACAAATTTAAATAGATTGAGATTATGTGTCTCACGTTGGAATGTTACGAACAATAAGTATCAAACTACGTGAAAGGTTTGAAAATCCAGCCATAATTATCCCTTAGTTTTATTACTTTTATGGGGTTAGAAGAAAAGGTGGGTAGCTTTTGGCTTTTGATAGTCTTTCTGCCCCCACTTTTTTCCGCTGGCAATGGCAGCCATGATTTTAATGCACTGAAATTGAAGGGCTAAGGCAATAATCTAATAGCCTCTAGTTTTTCTCTCTTTTAGACCTTATAGTCTGCACATAAAAACACAGTACAGTTACAGTGTGGTCCTTTGTATTTAAAGAAGATGATGATGGTGAGTCAGAAAGTGAAGGACCATTTGAATTGAAAAATGGCCATCTTTTTTTCTGGTTTCATCTAGTTTTTTCTCTGGGTAACAAGGTTCTGGTTCTGGATATAGTTTAATTGAATGAATTTGACAGTATTCAGACATTCACTGTGCTTCGGTTGTAACTATGGACAGGGTTAAATATTTCAACTTGTATTGACCTTTTTTTTTTTTAACCCCCATTTCTTGCTGGGGCTTAATAAGTTGATCATTGTTGAAGCACCCACAAATATTTAACGAGTCACTAAATTTTATTTTGTTCTTCGATCACTAGAATTTAATACAGTTTTTATGGCCGAAACTAAAAAAATAATAAAAAATAAAGCTAGCTTCCTTTTTTTTTTTTTATCAGCACTACAAACAAAAAAAAATAAAAATAAAAAAATCGTGTCTTATGATAAGTGTATTTTATACGTTTATCGAGACTTTTAAACTTGAATTATATGGATTGATTGCTCGAATTTTTATTTAATTAAGTTATTATAATGCTTTTACAAGTGAAACCCGACTTGGAGATAAAACGAGCATAAAGGATGTGAATTAGAGCATAATTGGGGCTAAAAGGATACAATTGAAGAGCTACCGAGAAGTTTAGACTCGATTGAAAGCTTTTGAATTGATGATTAGATGAATTCACAAGTTTCAGGGACAGAATTATACTTTTGGAGAAGTTCATGGAACAACTTGAACATTCACAATACTTTGGGGATCAAATTTGAAGAATAAGGATAAAAGTTGAAGAGCTTAGACGATGGAAGACCAATTCGAAGGTAATTGGGACTGATAGGACCTAAGTGGGACGATTTAAAGTGTGAGGGACCAGAGTGCACGAAAACCTAAATTTGGGGACTACAGATATACTTAATAGTGATCTGGGACCAAAACGTGCATATCTCACAAATGCAGGACCTCAGTTGCATCTTCTGGACGTGTAGCCTGTCGATGGAGTCCCTTTAGCAAATCATGCAGGCTCCTTTCAAGTTTTTGGAGTTTTGTCTTGGCGCCTGACAAGACTCTCGATACCACTTTTCGGGTGCGAGTTTAAAACTATTTAGTATCTTGGCTTCTCCGAAACGGTTTTGGAGACTTCTTGAGGTCTATATAAATAGAAAAATCCTCATATTAACATTCGTTAAATCAAGATACAAGTACTTAGAGTAATCTAAAGCAATAAATCTACCATATTCGGCATAATTCAAGATAAATGAAGAGATTCAAGATTGAAGTATTATAAGTATCTTTTTCATGTATTCTTAAGGGTTACTGTTGGGTTTTGATACCCAATAAATCTTAGATAATGATATTAAATCGATTTTTTTATTGGATTATACTTCATATGTCTCGCCCAATGAGTGAAGTGAATTATCGACACCACAATTGAGGCGACCAATCCTACAACCTTTATGGGTCATTTGAAGTAGCCTAATTTAGTTAGTGTTGCTCATGGCCCATTACTTTGGAAGGCTTTTCGGTTGATAGCCCACTTATTGTTCTACCTATTGGGCCTTACTCTTCTAACCTAAAGCTCATACCTAATTCTTCCTTTATATGTAATTGCCCCATTACTATTTGAGTTGGGATGAATATTGTAGGTAGCCGTGTGTTTTAGAGAGAATAGAGGGTCGTTGGCTTTGTACTTTCTCCTTGGCTTTGTGCCGTCTTCCTCTTCCTTTCACTTAACCTTTGTGGCTGTTTATTGTGGCTACAATATTTATCACCCTCTGTCCTTTGTGGGCACCTTGGAGCAACTGATTGTGGGAAGAAAGGTTGGGAGATGTTGGTGTTAATTGTAGTGGTTGGTTGGTTGTAACTGAGCCCGGTTTCTTGGTGCATTGGAACCTAAAAAAATAACATTTGGTATCAGAGCAAGTTGGTAGTGTGTTGGGCTCCAAAATCCAATAAAAAATTGTCCAGAAACGGAGCAGAACCGACAGGAAGAAAGCTGTCCAGATTTTGTGCGAAAATCGAACCCGCAAACTCAATTTTCGGCCAAACCAGAAGTCGTTTCGAGAAACGGTGACCACTGGTGGAACGTGCAGGTAGAGGCGCACCTGGTGGTCCGGCGCTTGGGGAAGACGGCCGGGGGCGACAACGGCGCGTGGCAACTCCGGCGTCACGCGTGAGGGCGCATAGGCAGTCTTCTGACCACGATTTCTTCAGGCAGTTTGTTTATTTTGATTTTCTGAACACTTTGTTATACGGCGTCACACGTGAGGGCGCTGGCAACTCCGGCGTCATACGTATTTACTTTTAATTTTGTCTAGCTAAACACTTTGTTACTATGATAAACAATTAGACGTTGTGTTTCGAATTAATTTGAGGTTGCTCAATTTTGTATAATTAATGTTTTTGAGGTTGATTGTTTATTATTTCCTTATTTCATTTTAATGCTTGATAACCATTAGAATGTTTTTGTGATTTATATTACTTAGAGATATGCGATATAAATTAGCACATTATAATAAGCAACTGTTGGAGATGCAACGGAGTTCGAGAAGAAACGAACTAGAAAATTAGCAACAAGATGAATAAAACACGAACAAACCAGGATCAAATTTGAAGGCTCGAACGCGTGATCGCAATTCTCAAACTATATTTGCCTTCTCATGGATTGAAAATGACGTTTGAAGGTTTTTCGACAAATGATTTGAAGGATTAAACAAGCCTTATAAGGATTAAACACTCAAACATAAAGTGTAATCTTCAAATCTTGAAGAACACAAATGAGAATTTTAAATATGATGAAGAATTAGTTTTTGATCTTTGAATTTGGAATGATATATGGATTTTAAGTGTTTTTCATTCATATTTTCATTGAACATGAATTCCCTATATATAAGCATTGACCAGAAACATGAAATAGTGCTAAAATTTAAATGAAAAGCCACCAAATTCAAAAAATAAATGGTCAAAAAGGCCTCCAACGGTCCAAAAAATTCTATGTGATCGCTTAAAGGAACTTGAAACAAGGGTTTGAATCCGTGTTGATGGCCAAATGGAACAAATAATTGATTCTTAATTCATATATCACAACGGTGGATTCGCAATCCTAATGCTTACGTGATTGAATTTTACTCTACAAATCTTTGCGCGTGCTCAATTTAGATAATTTAGTTACTAATTTAGAAAATAGATATTTAACACCATCAACTTAAGTATGTTTTTGCGATGGAGTTAATTGTGATTAAAGTAAGTCGAAAATAACCTTTATGGAATGATACTCACTCATCACTTTATTACTTGTTATGTTATATCCACTTGTGAGACAAATATACAACATCTTATTCTACGTGATTAGTGTTTTAAATATGATATGCAAAAGGATAAAAGTTTTATTAAGTGACCCAACGTTTTTTTGTTTCACTTTCACTTTGTTCATTGTTGCATATTTTCTATCAATAATATACGATATCATAAACAAGTAATATAATCGACGTATGAACCGGATGATTGTTCCCATTGAAACCAATGTTATATATGTTGCATTTCAATGTGTTTGATATGAGCATGGCATGAATTTGAGTGATCTTATTACTTGGTGTAATTATTTCATGCATAGTAGGTTAGGGTGCATTAGCTCTGTGTGTGTGTGTGTGTGTGTGCGTGTCTTTTGGTAAGGTGGAGTATAGATGCCTAGGGATACATTGGTGGTTTGTACCGTGAGATGTAGAGTATGACTTTTGGATTACGAGTGGTGAGGTGATAAAATGTAGGAATCCTTTATCTGTAAGAGACCCTGATAAGGTGGAGTGTGAATAAGGCACTTCTATCACTTCTATTAGGTGGAGACCCATTATCCATTTTAAGTTTGGAGAAGTGAAGTGGTGATAGAGGATTATCCTGAGAACTTAGGATCTATAGATACTTACCAGTTAGCCATGTGTTGAGTGGTTTATCTAGTGAGCATGGTGG
>CAIGRB010103262.1:32346-44701 GCA_903798255.1 Fraxinus quadrangulata | reverse complement strand
ATAACCTTTATGGAATGATACTCACTCATCACTTTATTACTTGTTATGTTATATCCACTTGTGAGACAAATATACAACATCTTATTCTACGTGATTAGTGTTTTAAATATGATATGCAAAAGGATAAAAGTTTTATTAAGTGACCCAACATTTTTTTGTTTCACTTTCACTTTGTTCATTGTTGCATATTTTCTATCAATAATATACGATATCATAAACAAGTAATATAATCAACGTATGAACCGGATGTTGTTCCCATTGAAACCAATGTTATTAAAATTGGATCGGATCGGATAGAACCGGCCATTCAATCGGAGAAACAGTGAACCACCTCAAATTCGGTCCGTAGAGAAAAATCGACAAATAAACCAATTATCTGACCAGTTAACCGCAAATCGAAGAATTGGTCATGATTTTTAATCGGTTATATAAGGTTTTTTCTTTTACAAATTATTTCAGTTTTGTTGAATGGGCTCAATTGCAATGGCAAGCCCTATTCACATACCTTCAAAATGTTGCTGCTTTTAAAAGAGAATCCTCGTGCACATTTTCTTTGATCAACCGATGTGTTTTGAAAGGGAGTCCTCATGCGCATTTCCTTTGAGCATCCGATGTGGGGTAGTTATAAAAGCTACCGGGCCTATGGCCAATTGAATTCTTAAATGTTTAACTATTTACTTCATTCTACATTAACATGGATTTAAATCATGGTCCCCCAAAGCACAAACAATTTCAATTGAACAAAACAAATTATTTTTGACATATCAATGATTAGTTTTTTAAGTTTTAAAATAGACTATAAGATAATAAATTTAATTTATAAACATGGATTTACATTGATTTTGAATTAGTAGTACTAAAATTGAAAAAAAAAAAAAAAATTTTGTTATAATATTTTATTATGTATGTATGTATGTATGTATGTATGTATTTAATTTTGGCATTCGATTTGACCCCAGTTCGATCCTCTAATCCTCAACCCTTGACTTTGGTAATTTTCCGGGTTGATGTTTGAGTTGATTTTTAAAACATTGATTGAGACTATTATTTAATTCTTAATTACGGTTCCTAACTCCTAATTGACGAAAACCAAATAATAGTGCTTGATTAATTACATAAATTATCTAATAGTACTAAATTGATCTAAAAGAACACAATTTACTCAAAGTTGTTTTGAGTTTAATTTGTGAACGTGAAAATTAGGACTTATGATTTCACCTAGTGATTACATTTGAGTCACATGTCAAGATTTATTAACAAATGTAGTATTCGGTCCTTATGAATTAATTTACCTTTCTCGAGTTCAAATTAATCATATTTAACTAAATCAATTCACCATATATCTATGTGAATCCGAATAAATCTTAACCAAATGCATTCAAATTCTAAGAATCCTATTAACAATCACAATAACCATAAAAGTGTATCTCTACACTTTTATCTAAATTATCGAATTTTACTATATAGTCTATATCTATAACTTACCACTCGTTTTGTTATAATTTCACAATTTATTGAATTAGTGCCAATTAATCAAAAGCATTAAAAATCATAAATAAAATCAATAAATGAAGAATTAAATTGCAAGAATCTTCATAATTGAAATAAATGATCATACACCGTTTGCCTTAACTATGGATTTAATCACACTTACTAATGAAAAAAATAAAATTAAATAGAAAAAAACTCATCACTAGATTTTGAAACAAAGAAGAAAAAGAATACGATCTTGCATCAAGAATCTTCTTTTCCCCAACCCAATTCTTGAAAGCTTAAGACTTCGCTCTTCGATCTTGAATAACTATATGTTTCTCTCTCTTCAATCGTGTGCCTCAAATAAAGTAATGATTAAAATTATACATTATAGTCGAAAAATGTGTCCTACATTATCAAGAATAAGAGTTGGAAATTAGGAAATCTGTGAATTCCCCCCATTTTACGTAATGCAATTACATCGGTGATCTGCTGCGATCGCAAAGGACTTTAAAATTGCTCCTTAATATTCAAATCATTACTTGCGATTGCTCACATTTTGGCCCTTGCGATCTCAATGGCCAATATATTCTAGTCCATTGCGTTTTGGTCCTCCTTACCAATTTTTGGTTCATTCCAAGTCCCTATTAATAGATAGTAGGTCCTTCCACTTTCAAATGCTTTATAATAGTCCTCAATTTCATGATCTTTTACATAAAGTTTCAATCCAATCAATCAAAATCGTCCCTTTTTCTTCCGTTCACGTTCAAATCGAATTTTCTCCCAAATTAATCATCAAATAACAAAAAATCAGTATCTATTTAATTCAAACACTCTCAAATCCACACTTTTAGCAGCTTAGAGGCGAACTTAATTGAGTTTTTTTTTTTTTTTTTTTTTTGCCCTTCTCAACTCTGTGGTTTTCAATTTATTGTGGTCGAGTATACATATAGAAATGCTGATTTTTTCTCTCCTTTCTGGAAAAAGTCATCACTCCCTTGCTGCATTAGTAAGATACTCAAAGCCGCAGCTAATGTAATGCTTTATATACTCGAGCTTTTTCTTTCGAATCGAGAAAGTCATTTCAGAAAAGGAAGCAGAGCTGCTATTGACGTCCTGAAAAATTTAGATATGGAAAATGTGCAATGACATTAGTTTTCATCTTTCTTGTTTAGTTTTAGATGGCCAATCTTTACTTAACTTGGAAAAAGCTTGACCTAGCTCGAACAATGTCCAAAGACTCTCATGCCTTTCTTGGTTGGACCAACCCAACCGACCATCTAACCTAAGTGATTTTCAACCAATTATGTTCTTTAATTAATATAATTACCAGGAGTAAGCGCTACAGTTTGTTTCCATTCACACTTATCATTCATGTTATGGAAAAATAGATTTTGTCTCACTTGAGATATCCAAAAATTTCTTGTTTTTATTGAAACAAAAGAATTAATAGTACGAACTATATGACCAATTTCGAAACTTAATAAGGTTTGGTGATGACTCAGGTAGCATTGTTCTTACATGAAAATTAAGGAAATATTAGTGTCAGTCTTAGCGGGTTTACATATTTTATGTCAAAAGCATGTCGCGTGTGAAAATTTAGCCTGCTGATCAAGTATTTAACTTCTAAATTGGAAAATAATGAATATAACAATATTTTATTAAGTTCAATGGCAATTTGAAAAACGTTCAATATTAATTGAAAAACAACTGAAAAAGTTCAATCATAATTGAAATATTTGACCAACCTTAGCACTGTAATATTTACATAAATCTTATAAAAAATTTCAGACAGCAATGCTAAAGACACGCCACAATTTGGTGGCACGTTTTCTAATGCTTCACAAGTTTAGGCGCTATACTCTTTGCTTTTTAGCTGGCAAATTTCACATGGTCAAATGTTTGTAATTATGTTACGTAACACCTTATCATGACAAATGCCAAATTGTCTTCGTCTGACAATTTTAAGATATAGCTAGCAAATTTTTTTCGAATTAATCTTATTACTTGGCATTTGCCACCACGAATGAGTTAAACCAAGACTTGATAAATCTCGACCAAACCCCTCCCATTAATCAAGTTCACAAAATCGCGCGATCTCGCCCGAAAGAGAATCGAATATCTATAGAAATCTTAGAAATGAAAACCATTGATTTTATATCCAAGTATAAAACCGAACCAACTGATTCTTATTATGTTCGATCTGATTCTTCATATTGAAAAAATTATAAAAATAAAATATGAAACTACTTGTGAGACTGAAAATAAATAAAAATAAAGCATGAAATCACTTATCATTCTCGTAAACTAATAATATAAATAATCAATTAAACAAGATAACAAACTAAAATTCACTCCAAAACTCAAGATTAACTCATAAAGGCGAAAAAAAGAATAAACTATAAAACACACCATAAATGGTAAAATCTAGATCGAAAATTAATTCTTACGAAAATTCATATAACAATAACTTAATTATCTTTAGTAATCCTCAAAGATTTTGATTCTTGAACCACTTTGAAAATAACGAAGATTTTGAATTCTTATTAAATATTGAACTAAAAATATATTTTCTCTTTTTGGTTGCATTAAAACTATGAATTTGCAAAGTATTTATAAAATTATATAAATTTTAATTTTGATTACCCATTAAAGGAAAGAAGAAGCGTATGGAAAATGAAATTTTAACATGAGATAATTTTGAGGTCTAGTGTATTTTGGTGCAAGCGAAAAGAAAATTTAGATTAAAAAGATAATTCCTATTTTAAAAAGAGAAAATATAATTTTGAGGTCTAGTGTATTTAGATTAATCATTGCATCGATACTCAAATTTTCATCTCATTTAATATTTGCAGTACCGATTCTATTCCTCCTCAAAAAAACCCAAATTCCTTAATTTTTTTTTTTTAAAATAAGCAAATGTCGGTTTTATTATGTTACACATTCTTCTTCATGCATCACCAATTTATTTTTCTTCTTCTTATGAAAAAAATATAAACAAAAATCTAATGGTCAAAATTTCGTATTCGTAGTTGACTATGAAAGTTGGAAAATATTTTCTTATATGCACATGATGCACCTTAGTGTATCGGAGTATCCTACTTGTGCAACGCGTCGCTTGCATTGATGATTTTTTATTACTTTATTATAATTTGTCAATTATAATTATTATTTTTTAAATGAAGCAATATAATTATAATTAAAACAACTGGGATATCTTTAAATATGTTTATATAAGAATCTAAACTAAGATCAGGAACCATATTTAAAAGGTAGCAACGTCGGCTTTGTATAATCAAGAATTAGTGGACCCTAAGCTTTTGTTTCTTATGGTGGCATCTCATGCAAATTAAGGATATTAATTTTGAATGAAATTAATTCATTAAACCCTATTTTCTCCATTCATGAGAAGTTCAAATTTCAATTGAACTGAAGTTTGGAGGATTAATGAAAGATTATTTATTAATTAATTTTGTCGTTAAATTGAGGCTTTCTTTGTTACATTTAGCTATATTTTAATATAAGAATTGGTTAGTTCTTAAGATTTAGAAATCAAGGGTTTTTTTATTTATTTAATTCTAATAATAGATTTCTTTCTTGGTAGATACGTTATATACTTAGATTAACTTGCAACGTACTTCTTATTCACTTCATTATATCGAATATTCACAAAAATTAAAGAATTTTTAGACCTAGACAGATTAAAAAAAAAACACGCGACAATATTTATCGAGATTCAATTATATCCAATCCAACCTATTAAATAAATAACCATATCGTTTTATTAACATTTTACAGCTGCCTCCGTGCCAACCCATAATGAATCATCAATTAGTTTAAGAGCTTAAAGTAATTAATATAATTTTCCAAACTTTGTAAGTTCACCACGTGGCCAATTTCACATATTTTATCTACGTGACATCTACCAATACTTTCAAAATCTTCATTGACTTATCAGGCAAATATGTACAAGAAATTTGTAAGAATATTATCCCTCTTAGCCGGCATGGATCCAACAACAACGTTCTATTACATTTTGGTAAACCTTTGACATTGAAAATTCAAATTCCACTGCGTCCGAATTTCGATATTTAATTTTCAACTTTTTACATCCCAATTCCTTTGACTTTAATGCACCCCCACCCCTACTGTTCATATATATATATGGACTGCTGATCCTTCATTGCATTCAAGAAAATTGTACGCTCGATCTCCTAAACCAAAAAACCTATAGAGAAAAGAAATAACCTCTCCATATGGCTTCCTCTTCTTGTTCGTCGAAAACTTTATGTAGTTCATGGCGAATTATTTGTATGTTTTTTACGTGTTATCTTCTCGTTAATTCATGTGTGGCGACTAGGCCCGGGATCATGATGGCTGATGATGTTACAGACATGGCACTGAGGAATTATCTACAGAAGGAAAAGTTATTTCCTAGTGGCTTGTATTTCACAAGGCTCCCTAAAGGGGTCCCTATTCCTCCTTCTGGTCCATCCAAGAGACACAATGAGATAGAAAACTGAAACGAGAAAAAGAAAGCTTGCAACTTGATCAGATTTTTATTATTATTCCTCTTCTGTTGGCCTATTTTTGGAATTTTTAATCCCAAAATTTCATTGAATATAGGGTTTTGCTGGTCTAACATTAAAAGATGTTAATGCAACATATTTGTTAATTGGGGTTGTTTTTTGGTGTAATTTCTTGTAACATTGTATAGGTATATTATAGAATAAGTGGAAGTTTTAGTCAAATATGTTGACATTATACCTTAGTTTTGAATGTGGTGTTGATTTGTTTCATACTTGAAATGTTAATTACTTAAAGGATTAATTTCATTTGTCGTGTCTTCTTGATTTCTACACACCTATGTAACTTTTTAGTTTTCGACGTAATGAAATATTTGTTCATCATCATTTTCCATACTTCTTTTCGAGCTCCATATACAATAAATCTGCCTATCACAAATGCAAATGTATATGTTTGCATGTGTAAGATTTGGATTACATGAAATGTTCTTGTGAAGAGAAGTACGAGATTAAGAGTGCTTCAAGGTTAAATTAATCACTTGATAATTTAATTATCCAATAATTGTCGAAAATTATTGAAATAAGTCATGCTATTCGACACCTCGATATTGCGATGTCAATAGCTTCAATTGTTCAACAATCATGCTACATGTATATCTTTGTTGACATTAAATTTGACATTGTTGTGAGATGACAACTTTTTACACATTGATTTTAACAATATTTTAAACTATCAATGACACAGATTTTGACAACACATAGAATATACACCAAATTTAATTCTCTGTTCAAACACCAACTCGATTCCACTTGCTCAGCTCAAGCCCAACCTTATGAGGTCAACTCTTGTAAGAAGTCAAATTCCCCGAGGTCATGTTTGAAAGATGTTTAAGCTCGTACTATATCGCATGAGGTTTCACCTGCACATGAGGTATATGTATGGCGGGTCACCTAACTTATGCAGAAATGCATCTAGGTCATTCATTTTTAATTTAATGCAATCACATTATCCAACTTTGATTTGCTTATATATCTAGCCACTCATCTTCAATCAACTCACGCAATTTCATTTACTTGCAGATCTGAGAACTTTTCCAATACTATCAATTTAACAAACAAAATATGTTGACCTTGATGTTAAAAACAATAAATACCTAACATGTAAAAATGTGGTTTTGGTTTATACAATTTTCTTAAGAAAATATTTTAGGATGGGTGTTACGAATTTTTTATCGCAATTGTATGATATTTTCAAAAATAATATAATGGACCTATACGAATGATCATATCTACTAGGACTATTATTTAATTCCTAATTTTTAATTGACAGAAACAAAGAGTAAGTTGTGATTTATTATTTAAATTATTCTATATTAATCAAATTAAGATTTTAGAGTATGAATGTGGATATTATCTAATCAAGATTATTTACTTATTGTAATATTCGTTCGGATTCTTCTTACTTATTCAATATACCTCTTTCGATTATAGTTAACTAAGTCAATTCATCGTATCTCTATGTGAATTCGAATAAGCCTTAATTAAATACTTTAAATATCTAATAATTCATATAACGACCACACTAACCATAAAAGTAGGGGTGTCAATGTGGCTTGACAATTCAGGTGGTTTGTGGCTCGATTTAGGAAAAGCTCAAGCCAACTTGGCTCGTGACTCGGTAGAACCAATTGAGGCTCGGGTCAAGCCTCATTTTGGGGCGTTGGCTCGATCTCGAGTCAGCCCATGTCACAAGTCATTTTCGGCATGCGACGAGCTGAGCCTAAAAAAAATATCAGTAGGTGCTTGCAAAACTTAAAAAAAAAAGTTTGACAAGTCAGTTAATAATTGGCTTGACAAGACAGTTGTAGGTAGTTGATAGTCAAAGGCAGCAGCACATAGCTGCCTTGGCACAATTGCTGCCTTTTTGAGGGCAGCTACACACATGCAGGCAACTAGCTACGTTGCCTGTGTTATGCACGTCAAATTTTAAAATTTAAATTTGAATTTGAAATCAAATTTAGTTGAAATAGATTTTTTTTTTTTTGCTATAAATAAGAGATAAAATTTTGAATTTCATATCATTTTACTTCAATCAATTTTAATTTGTAGTATTCTAGTTTCAATTTCAATCTCCAATTTCTTTGCTCTAATATTCAATTTCTTTTACTCTAATAGTTATAGTTGGATTTTATTAGTGATGAGATTAATCGGTTTAAGGATAGTTCGAGTACTCCATTTGATTACGATACAAGGATATGATATTGTAAGTTTTTAAATTAATTAGTTTTTAAAAATTGCAATTTTTAAATATATTTGTTTAAAAAAAAATGTACACGAAATATTTTTTTTGCGTACAATTTTAAATTCGTCTACGATAATTGTAGTCGGTCCCAAATTCGAAAATATTACATTTGCATAAAAAGGAGAAAATTTACACACTTTGATAAATCACCAATTCTTAAACATTACTGGAACTCAATTGTGACGTGAGGCTAAATGAATTAAGTAATAGACGCATTAAGTATTTGTATTCCATGCATAGAATGCTCAAGAACCGAATGCACAAAATATCAATGAATGGATCCATTTTAATATGATAGAATATAATATGCACATAAAGAAATAATAATCGTCTTACGATTGTTGAGAAAAATTGATATGCATAAATTATATTTCAATTTCATTTATTTTATGTGCACAAGACTGAACATAACTTCAACTTATCGAAACCAATTATGTAATGTAGAAATGAGAAGGCATGAATGTGAATTTGTTCGAAGCAAGAGTTGAACTCTTTGTCCTTAAAATGATTATGTTCCGGATGGATGCCAACGATTTTTCGACATTCGTCTCCCAAAAAATAACTACTATGTCTCGTAATAGAAACCCTCCAAATTACGTTGACCAATAAATCTACTTATATTTTAAACCCTCTTTATGTGAAACTTGACTCCAAATAAATACTCAAAATATTTTGAAATGAATATGCATTAACATGATAATGCAATGATGAAAAAATGAATGAATGAAAATCCCCAAACACATGGGGTCTATACATAATTGTTAGAAAGGATTTTCAAAAAAACATAACCTTTGGAAGAGACACAATTATTGAAATTAGTCTATATATTTTAAGAGACACAATTATTAAAAAAATAATAATATTAAAAGTCACAATCTTCCATAAAAAAAGACATACATTTTTAGCCAAATAATTTTCTAAAATATTCCTCAACATTCTACGTAATTTTCTAACAATTCACTTATTTAAGTGACTTAAATTTGGCTTAATTTTTTATTCACCAAATAACAATCTCCACTTAAATAAAAACATTGGTCAAAACCAATTTCATATACAAATTTCTAACAATCTTCAATTAATTAACGTATATTGATCTTGAGTACGGTTTCTTGTCCAAATACTTTTATTAACATACTATAAATAAGAGGTAAATATGTAATCTAACTTTTGTATTTAATATTATTTTTCTTATTAAAAAATATAAGAAACAAAAGATTTTTTTTTTTTTTTACATTGCCTTAACAAAAATTTATGGACATATGCCGCCATCTATTTTAGTTGATGAAAGTTTAATGATAATAATGCAATAATAATAATGATAAAAAAATAGGGACGTAAAGTATGAATATAAGTATAGATTAATGATATGTAATGAGCTAAAATATGAAAAATCATTAAAAAAAACTTTAGTGTTAATATAGTCATCCTTAAAATAATTAAAAAGCAAAGTACCAACAAAATAAGAAACAAAATTAAAAGGAAAATCAATCATCTTTCCAGTTCGAGAAACGTTGATTCATTTCAAACTTGACATTTGTAGTAGGATCACCCACTCAATTAAAGGCATTGGTCGTTTATATTGTTACTAACTGCTAATTCTTTTATATTTACTTTTTTTTTTTAGGGTAATTAACACAAAACGTCATTATCGTTTGTAATCATTGTGCAAACTGTCCATATCATTTCAAATTTGACATTTGTATCCACATTTCAACATTTTCTTGTGGAGTTGGTCATTTTCGTCTCATTTTGTCAATTCCTTTCGCCATATGTTTGTAATTAGTACACAATATTCCTATCATTTGCCTTCGTTATGCATTCTTCCCTATCGTTTTAATTTTAACATTCGGATTCTTAAATTGACATTTCTTTGCACAAAGGTCCTTACGTCAATTTTTTCCCACTAAAGCAATGTAAAATAATTAATTTATCACTATCTTCAAATAAACAAATCGAAAAGAAAGAAATCATATAGAAAATAAATAATTACAATCAAAGTTCTAAAATTTTCAAATAATGCAAATGAGTCCCTCTCGAAATAATTTAAAACATAATAACAAAATTAAATAAATAAATAAATAAAATCATCTTCTAAAAAAAGATTTCATTCTCTCTCAGTCAAGACGAGTTCGGGGCAAGGATCACCCTATTTATTTTATTTTTTGTTCATATTGTTAACTAGTGAATATTATTATTTTTTTCCCAATTTGTTGAAAATAACTTGTATTCTCTTTAAAAATGTTGATAAATCTATTATTTTTGTTTGTAAAACAATTAAAATTAAAATGAACTTTAAACGGAGCGGGTACTATGTTTCCCGTCCTCGCCCTGTTTACTAGGTTAGACGAGTAATCTCTGCCCCATGGGTGTTTCGTTGAACGATTTTTTTGTCTTCCCTACGAATAAGATCATGTTGAATCCAAACCAATCAGCTGATTTCTTATGATGACAACAATAATTATTTAAACAAAATTTAAATAAAAATAAGGAACCAAAAGTATCAATAATTAAGTAAAAAAATACAATCTTTAAAGAAAATAACAAGTAGAAATGCTCATGTGGAGTATTATTATTAGGAAACAATAATATTTTTTTTAAAAAAAATCAAGAGTGAAAGTTTTAAATTATTTAGATTCAATGTGCAGAATTACACAATTAAAAGCAACAAGTCACTTTTTAATTATTTCTAGATAATTTGATCAAACAAGTCAATTTGTCCTAAATTTGAATACCACAATCAATAATTAAAGAAATAAAGAACATCAAATATGATCACCAAGAAACCCCAACAGGGTAAAAATTTCGTACACTTTGTCAGTCAATAATCCACTATAAATTAAAACAACTTACAGTACAGGTCCGACCCGTCTATCCCGTAGAATTTTAAACCTCAATTCTTGCAGTTTCCCTTGATCCTACTAGAGGTGTGCTCTTTCAAAACAAATTCTGACTTCTGGTTTATACCTTAATCCTCCTGTACCACGTTCTCCTGATGCCAAATCACAACTTCAGTATCTCACATTAATCCTCCTGAATTTGTGTTTCTGCAATAGCTCCCAATATCTAATATCGATTTATCTTATGTGGATTAAATGGTTTGGTATTTGATCAAAAGATCTTGTGTGTTTTGATCTGTGATTTTATATAAAATAATATGGCTTGATCAACAAAATATGATTTGGATGAATTTATGGATCAAGTAATATGTGGTGGTTGAATCTTGGAATCGATGAATATTTTGGATCTTCAAATGAATGATCTCTATGGAATAAATATGATTCAACACACTTTTGGACGTTAAGATTTCTGAACGTCGATTGTTGCTCAAGCGTCAAGCTAGCAACATGTGAGTAGCAGCTAAGCAGTTATTCAAAATGAGTTAGAAAGTTAACTCAAAAGGCTACAATTCTTTTAAAAAGAGCCTTGTCCAAATTCCAATTTTTTCTATATGAAAAATGTGTTACAAGTTGCGATTGAGAATTTGGAATGTATCATATTTGTGATTTAACTTTATGTGAGTAAGAGAGATAACATGCATCTGCATATCCCACTAAAGCAGATCCCGACTTTTAAGAATAAAATAAACTCAAATCAATAGTACCATTTAGCTAACAAAAAATATATTTAACATCATTTCAACGTCTTTGTGTTGGTGTACAGCTATATCTTGCAATGAGATTTACAGAAAAAATTATGTCAAGTCGAGTACAGTTTGCAAGATAAGTTAATGATCCAATTGCACTTAACATATAGTACTTCAAGACCAAGAATATTTTCTATCTTCAATGGGCGAAAATGATCTTTCACATCAAGTGACCGAACAACCATGAGTGATGTCAATGGATGTACATTATCCATTAAAATCGTTTTAAGACTTTTTCTGTATATGTATATTGATGAACAAATAATTTTTCTAGGAAATGTTCAATCTACAACCCGGGACAGAATTTGATTTTTTTCAAATCTTTCATCTCAGATTATTTTTCGAATAATCTACAATTTTGTTGATCTCTTCAAAAGTTCCAATTAAATTTAAGTCATCAACATAAACTAC
>CAIGRB010103262.1:8941-32161 GCA_903798255.1 Fraxinus quadrangulata | reverse complement strand
ACCACCACCACCACCACCACCGACCATCGACCACCACACCATTGTGAATTATAGGTCCCTAAATAGAATATTTGGGGAAAAAAAGGAATCGTACACCATCACCATCACCATCACCCCAGCAACCAACAAGCAACCCACAGTAGATTGAATAAAAAGCAAAAAAATCCTAAAAAAATCGAGATGGCGCTACAGATTTAGGCAGCAACAGGGCCGCCTAGCTGCACGCGACGATGCTGTCTGCAACGAGGCACCGCTGCACCACTTCAACAATAGCAACGGCGTCTCGCTAGGTGCAGCAGTGCTTCCACAGCGAGGCACTGTTACGCTTGTCGCCTTGCCGTCGCGGAATGAGGGGTGTTTCTGGCGCCAGATGAGGGGGTGGGTGCAGCGCCGAAATAGGTGGGGGTGGGGAAGGTAGAGAGACTGAGAATAAAGGAGGAGGGAGAGGGGAAGATGTGATATTTAGGGCCTGGTGAAATTGATTTTGGGGGAATTTTGAACAAAAAAACTTTGAAATCTTATTTTTAAATTGGGAAGTTAAAAAAATATGTGTGGGGGTGTAATTTCCACTAATAAATTGCACCAATTGAGTCCATAATGGTATTTGTTCTCGTTATGCTTTTTCAAGTGCACATCGAATTTATTTATTTATTTTTTTATCAAAAGTTTAATGTGTACAAAAATTTCCAGTTAACTGCTAAATTTTAAATTTCTGAGTTTTGTTGTGTAAAACGTGTTTCTCAAAATGAACATTTTTGTAGGGGAAATATTGTCATCTGTTGTGCTTCCAAGGTTTAATAAGTGGATGGCCTTAAGGGGAAATATTGTCATCTGTTGTAGGGGAAATATTGTCATATTAAGTGGATCTGGATCGTTGATTTTATCCAGTGACTGAGATATAATCACTCAGCCTTGGTGCGTAAGTCTGGATGTTCGGCTTCACTTTTGGCTTTTCACTCTCTGGTCTAATTTCTATCTCTTGTTGTTTGGTTCTTCTTCATGTTGTTCTGATTCAGATTTGTAACCTTCCTTGTTGTATCCATTGTAGTTAGCATTTGTAACCTTCCTTGATTCACTCAGCCTTGGCCCGTAAATCTGTATAGTTGATAGGCTGTTATGGTTATTGTTCTTGTGTAGGCTAGGGTTCGGATTTGTGAGATCCTTCAAGGATCAATAACTATATCAAGTTTTGATTTGGTTTCTCTACTATGTACTCTCTTTTGAAGGTTCTTTGCACTAGTGACCGGCTAATCTCTTAACCCACATATTAGGCTTGATCGAACTGGGTGAACAATCCATTGTATTTTTTACTGTTTTATATACACGCTTTACAGTTTAATTAGTCATTAGTAATAGTTCTTGGCAAAAAAAACCCCCAACATGTTGTTCTGGTAATATATTGATCTAGGAATGAAACTAACATTAATTTTACTGTTGGACGTTTGAGGTTTGATAAATTTTTTTGAGCCAATTTTATTATATATATACTATGAATTAAAAGGAGAAAAAAATGGTGAAACTTTATACTGGACTATAATCCAACTTTTGGGCAAATTAGTCCGATTAAAATTTCAAGATAATATTAAAAAAATTATCTTCAACAAGACTTGTGATCCCCTCTAGAAGTCCATATGGATATCAAGTTAAAGAAGCTATAATAGACAATTTTAAAATCATCAGCGCTTATACATTAATAGTGAAATTTGTTGGAATTAGTCCAGCTAAATAGGTTTAACGAACCCTACGTACTACACTTCTTATTAATTGTCAAATAAATATTTAAAAATTTAAAGCTACTCCAAACAATTAATTGAGGTGTTGAATATGCAATCTTCTAATCTTCAGATTTAGTCCAACAATTCTTCTTCTTATTCAACAAGCTTTCAAATGCTTAGTTCTTAGGTGTTCTCCAAGACCATATTGCACTTTATGTGTGAAAACAAAAAAAAAATCCTTAAATTCTTCTTTGGTATTCTCCAAGCTCGCAAAAATGTTAAAAGCTTTGTAACATGTGATTATTTAATAAATTATATCAGTTTACATTTTTTAAATGCTTTAAAATACATTTCACTTTTGAATAGAAAAGGTATGGGATTTTTAAAGACCATTTCTATTATAGCATATCGCGTTGCTTCAAGAACAAGACATTTTTATAGAAACTACTTGAGAGAGACCATTAAGCAAATTGCCACATAAAAAAATTGTTTCCATTTTGATTTGGAATTTGGATGATGTATCTGTTGTAAAGCGGAAGAATGACCACCAATAACTTTCCAGGCACAGTTTATCAAGAAACCACCAAAATCGACACCACCAAATGGAACCCAATATCCCACAATCTTCACCCAAACTCCAGTTGCTTTTGTATAGCTTACAAAAGACACCAAATGAGAGGTTATTGCAGCCACAAAAGCTAAGTAAAACGAGGAAAATAACACTGCAAAAAGAAGCACACAGCTGAGAAGAAGCAGATGGTATTCTCTCAAAAATGGGGGCTAGGGCAATAACATACATCTCTCAATACAAAGTGGCTCCCAATATATAGTAATAAAGTAGACTTTTAGGTTAGGTAATGGATTAGGCCCAAAAGAGAAATAATAGATAATCAACAAGTGGGTCAAACACCAAAAGCCATCCTAGGAGTGAAGGATCGGGCCATGAACAACTCTAATTAAATTATGCTACTTTCAATGGACCATGATAGTTATAGGCTCAGGTCGTTAAATTTGAGATGTCGATATTTCACTTCAATCATTTGATCGATGCCGACTAAATAACTAATGATTTAACATCATAGTTCGGGAGGTCGTTTAATAACAATTTGCCCAACAAACTTCCATCTTGGTGTCAAAATATCTGCAAAGAAAATATTATCACCAATTGGTAATAATTCAAAAGGAGGAGAACATATAAAATTGAAATTATTTACCTTCACCGATGTTTAGAAAATCTTTTTATTAATAATTCAGAAAGAGACAACCAATAAAATTGAAATTTATTTACCTCTATCGAGGGTTAGAAAATCTTTGCAACTTCTAAATTTTATCACCGACAGCACCTTAGTACCCACGTATGAGGGATTAGATTGTGTGTGAATTTTTTCAAGTCTTACCACTTCTTGTGACACAATATCTCTAATGAAATGTTGTCTAACATTAATGTGTTCGGTGTGTTCGTGGAAAAAGAATTTTTGCATAAATGTATAGAAGATTGACTATTAGAATATATTACCACATAGTCATTTAAAACACAAAGTTCATGACGTTTAATTGCTTCAGTGGTGGCAATTTTTCAGATTCTGTCGTGGACAGTGCAACTATTTGTTGTAAGTGTGATTTCCCATTAACACAAGAGCTTGACAAAGTAAACACATAAGAAGATGTAGATTTTCTATTATCTCCATCCTCCGCATAGTCCGCATCTACAAAACCCTTAAACTTCACGCCTTTATTATTAACACCAAACTTTAGGCTTACATAATTAGTCCCCTTTAAATACCTTAACATTCATTTTAAAGTTTTCCAATGCTCGAGAACTGAATTATACATGTATCTACTAAGAGTGCTAACAGTAAAAATCAAATCTGGTCTAGTGAAGACAATCAAATACATAATAGATCCAATCACATTAGAGTATAGAATCCTACTCATGTATTCTATTTCTTTTTTCTTACAAGGAGCCTGATATTTAGATAATACAAAATGATTAGCTAAAAGTAATGTAACAAGTTTACAATCATGCATGCCAAATTTTCTCAACACCTTTGAAACATAAGAGACTAATACAAAAAAAGAGCAGAATTTGATCTATCTCTTTCAATTTTCATACCTAGAATTTTTTTAACTTTTCCTAAATCTTTCATGTAAAATTTACCATTCAAATTTGTTTTTATATTACTTATCCACTTAGGTGATAAATCAACTAAGAGCATATCATCCATATATAGCAATAAGAACATATAGTAATTATTAGCATCATCATGTTGGAAATACAGGCAATGATGAAACTTACTCATTTGAAACCCTATGGTGAGTACAAAAGAATCAAATCTTTTATACCACTGTCTAAGTGATTGCTTTAGGCCATATAAAGATCTTTTCAAGAAGCACACATATCAGGTTTTAGTTTATCTTTAAAACCTTTTGGTTGATTCATAAATGTTTGCTCATTAAGTTCATCACGTAAAAAAACAGTTTTTACATCACGTTATTCAAGTTTCCAGTCAAAATGTGCAACCAATGTAAGCATGACCATAATAGTGTTGTACTTAACAATTGGTCAAAAAATCTTATTATAATCAAACCCCTTCTTCCGTATGTATCCCTTGGTCACTAACATAGTCTTAAATTTTAAGGGTTCATATGCGCTAGTATCCACCTTAACCTTAAAGACCCACCTGCAATCAATTGTAGATATATTCTTAGATCTTGATATTAGTTTTCAAGTTTGATTCTTTTCTAAAGAACTCATCTAATCTTTCATTACTTTAAACCACTCTTTAAATTGTTCACTTTTCATCGCATCCTCAAAGGTTTTTGGCTCTTTATCAACTAGCTTCTCATAGCTAGCATGCGTAAAAACTAACTCAGGCTCATATATAAATCTTCTAGGTGCTTTTGACTGCCTTCTCTCTCTATCCCTAACTAAGTTATAATAGGCTAAGATATTCTATTCTTTAGGATACTATTCTATCACTACTTTATCTTTATTCTCCACCTCAGGTTGCTAAACATGAGTGTCCACCTCACTAAGTGTGGCAGGGACGAATGCGCTAAGTTTTTCTAACTCCAATTTCAATCGATTTCTTTCTTTACCTTGTTCTTCTTCACTCACATGTTTGGATTCAGTTTTAAAGCACAACATTTCTTCTTTTCCTAAACTCTGGTTGCTTTTGTATAGCCCACAAATGACACAAAATGAGAGGTTATTGAAGCCACACAACAGCCACAAAGGCCAAGGAAAACGAGAAGAATGACATTGCAAAAAGAAGCACACAGCCGAGAAGAAGCAGCCGACATTCTCTAAAAAATGGAGGCTAGGGCAATAACACACATCTCTCAATACAAAGAGGCTCCCAATATATAGTAGTAAAGTAGGCTTTTAGGTTAGGTAATTGATTGGGCCCAAAAGGGAAATAATAGATAACCAACAAATGGGCTAAACACCAAAAGCTATCCAAGAAGAGAAGGGTTGGGCCATGAGCAACTCTAATTAAATTAGGTTACTTTCAATGGTTCAAAATATTTATAGGCTCAGGTCGTTCCATTTGAGGTGTCTATATTTCACTTCAATAATTTGGTCGGTGCCGATTGAATAACTAATGGTTTAACATCATAGCCCGGGAGGTCGTTTGAGAATAATTTGCCCAACATTTGTCAACAAAATTTCCTATTTATAGCCCCATATCCTCAAGAACATGCATCAAATAAACTTGAATACAAAACTATTTTGCTTAATCATTGTCGAGAGAGACTACAAGATAGGGATGTGTTCAGTGGTCTTTACTTGTCTCGCGATCTGATTCTTGAATAATTCCACTTTAGCACAAAACACCATACAAGACTACCTCGCGGTGCACATTGCAACTAGAGCTCATGTATGTGTGGGTCCCATGAGATGGGATGAGAAGTTGGCTACATATGCTCACAATTGTGCTAATAAGATTAAAGGTCGATGTCTATTTCAACACTTAAACGGTCCATATGGTGAGAACCTTGCCATGGGCACCATTATGACTGGTTGTCAAGCCATAAATGTGGGTGGCAGAGATAAAAGATTACAATTACATTACAAGTCAAATTCGTGCTCTCAGACTTGTTGGCACTATACACAGGTGGCGTGGCACAAATCGGTCCGAGTTAGGTGTGCACAAGTGAGGTGCAACAATGGCAACTAGTTCGTTATTTGCAATTATGGTCCTCAGGGAAATATTGTTGGACAACGTGCTTACTAAGACATTAATAATGTGATACATGTTACACTTATGTATGATGATACCTAAAAGTTTGATATTAGAATTATTTTTTCTGAGAACAAATTTCAGCTCATTGAGCTTCTCTTTTCATTTACCTTAAATACACATTAATGCAGTACAAACAATTACATACAAGGGGAATATTCTAATTCTATCAACCAAATTCTGCCAAGTGGCTTAACAGTTTATATTCCCACTCCTAAAGATCAGGGTATACACTGCCTTGCACCATGGATTCTGAAACGCAGTTGGTTTGTTAATTGTTGCTGTCATGTTGGTTGAATTATTCTAACATCCCCCTCAAGGTGGAGTATGTCTCTACCATTCCAAACTTGTCTCTAAGAAATAAGAACCTTGAATGAGTAAGAGGTTTTGTCAATAAGTTTGCTGTTTGATTTGATGATGGCACATAGTTTATTTCTAATTCTCATTTTAGGAATTCGTCTCTTACAAAATGAACATCGAGCTTTATATGCTTGGTGCGTGCATGGTAAACCGGGTTTGAAGCCAGTGCTCTTGCACTTAGATTGTCACACTAGATTCTTGGAATTGTCCTCTGTGATATTCTCAACTCCTTCATTACGGATTGAATCCATGTAATTTTTGGTGCACTGTGAGCTAATACTCTGTATTCAGCCTCCGTACTTAACCTTGCAACAACATGTTGCTTCTTGGAACACCAAAATACTAAGTTATCTCTGAGATATACACAATAACCAGCAGTAGGCCTTCTATCATCTGGACATGATGCCCAGTCAGAATCTGGAAATGCAGTTATGTCAAGGCTATCACTTTTTCGAATAGCAAGACCATGATTTAGTGTACCCTTCAAATACTTGAACACTCTCTTAAGTGCCTTCCAATGAGCATATGTGGGAGGTTGAATATATTGGCTTATTCTATTTACAGAATAAGTGATATCATTCTATTCACAGAATAAGTGATATTGGGTCTCGTATGGGCCAAATACTGAAGACCAACAATTGTACTTCTATATAAAATTGGATCCTTCATGACTTGCCCTTCAGTCTTAGAGATCAACTTGCCCACTGCCAGGTGTTAAGCTTGGTTTTAAATTCTTGAGTAAGCCAATAACATACTTTGTTTGAAACAAGTACAGTCCTGTTGTGTCTCTACGCACCTCCATACCCAAGAATTGACTAAGATTTTCCATATCCTTAAGAGCAAAACATGTGTTCAAACTATTAATAAATTCCTGTAGTTGTTGATTATTATTCACTGTTATTACTATATCATCCACGTATACTAGTGCAAACAACACCTCCACCATTTGTTAAGAAGAATAGTGAATTATCAGCATTGAACTGTTTGAAATTCCATTTCAATAGAGCACTATTCAGTTTCTCATGCTAAGCTCTTGTGGCCTGCCTCAGTCCATACAAAGTCTTATCTACTTTGCACACAAAACTGGAATTTTTCTCATCTACAAAACCTTGTGGCTGATTCATATATACTATCTCATTTAACTTTTCATTTAAGAAGGCATCATTCACATCAACCTACCTGATTTACCAGTCTCTTGATACAGAAAGTGTTAAAATGATTTTCAGGGTTGATGTCTTAATAATAGGGTTGAACGGTTCACCAAAATCCACTCTAGGAGTTTATAGAATTCTTTTGGCAACTAACCTTACTTTATGCCTCTGCACTCTACCTTCTAAGTCATACTTTAACCTAAATACCCATTTATTTCCAATTCTCCTTATTCCACATTTAGGATGTACCAATGTCCATGCTTTATTTTTCATCAAGGCATTATATTCTTCCTGCATAGCCTTCTCCAAATTATCACTCGGCAATGTATCATAAAAAATTAATGATTTAGTCTCTACTGATTTGTTCAGTACTTGACTTGTGTAAACCTTTGGTTTGAAGATTCCAACCTTGCTTCTAGTAACCATGTGATGTCCAGCATTCTGTGTTGCATTTTGATTCTAAATGTTCACTTCATTTCTAGTATCTTCAACTCCATATCCACTTTGTTGGATACCAACAACCACTAGATCAACTGGTTCATCTTGATTCATCTCAGCATCACTGTTTTTTTTCATTTACCTCACCTTCTTCTTCAAGATCTAGTTCTCTTTTAGAGAAGCCTGCTATAGGTGATGCACCAGGATTAGTTGTATCAGCTGCACTTTGAGGTATTGTTCTGTGACTAGACTTAACATTAAAGGAAAGAAAACTCATAGAAGTTTTAGAAGTTTGTAGTTGAACCAGTTTGTTTAGGAAACCAAACTTGAATGGAAATTCTAGTTCATTAAATACCACAAGCCTGGATATATAGATTCTACCATTTGAGCTTAGGCACTTATACCCTTTATGTGAATAACTATAGCTAAGGAAGACATACCTTTGTGAATGGAAATTGAGTTTGTGATTTTGGTAGGGTCTAAGACAGGGGTAACAGGCACAACCAAATGTTCGAAACACTTTATAATCAAAGTCTCTTCCATACAACACTTGAAAAGGTGAATCATGTTGGACTACAGGGGTAGGTAGTCTGTTGATCAAATAAGTAGCTAATTTGAATGATTCCCACTAGTAGTATAAGAGCATTTGTGCTTGACCCAAAAGTGTTAGCCCAGTCTCAGTAATGTGTCTATGTTTTCTCTCTGCCCTGCCGTTTTGTAGAGAGGTACACAGACGAGAATGCCTAAGTTCAATCCCAGATTCTAAGGCAATTTTGTCAAAATTTCTGAACTCTCATCCCCGATCAGATTGTAGCGTTTTAATATTTTTTTCCAACTTGTTTTCCACCAATTTTTTGAATTGAATAAAGATATTTAGTGCCTCAGATTTGTGTTTCATAGGGTAGATCCAAGTGAATTATTTATGATCATCAACAAAGATAATATAATACATAAACCCAGAGGTAGAATTCTTTGATGCTGGTCCCAGACATCTCTGTGTATAAGATCTAATGGACTTGAAGCATGCAATTATGATATATTAAAAGGAAATGCATGAGATTTGCCAAATTGACATGATTCACACAAAACTGGACTTTCATTAGCTTTGGTAAATTTATTAGAGGACTCTAGAACTTGACTCAACTCATGGTTTGAAGGATATCCTAGTCTTCTATGTCAAACATCAAACTCTGACTCTAGCAACTTAACACCTTTGGTTGACTCATCACAACTGGAATTCACTGAGAAGCTGTTGGAATTATTTGGGTGGTCTGACTCTTTGGTTGTGAATTTGGATTTAGGATTTGGCAAGCTCAGCTGATACAATCCATCCTTAAACAAACCTTGCAGTAAAATCTTCTTCGTTTTTAGATCCTTAACAACACAACAATCAGGAAAAAAATTCATTGAATACATTATTATCATTCGTAAGTTGAGGGACACTAATTAAGCTCTTTTTAATTGTAGACATATGTAACAGTCCATTTAGTGAAAGAGACTTATCATTTAATGTAGGAATATTTCCTTTTCCAGTATGTGTAATTTGTAAGGAATTTTCATCATCAACTAGCAGTTTCTCCTTACCTTTATATTTTTTTAACAATATTCAGATTACCTTTGTTAGCTTTCACGCATTTGCTTGCACCAGAATCTGCGAACTAAGATGGATCTTCAAGAGTTCTTGGTGAAGCCACATATGCAGTAGGAGTTGAGCTACTGTTTTGATGATGTTGATTGCTTGGTCTGCAGCCCATGTATCTGTAATCATATTTGTTAAAACACTAGCTGGCTGAGTTATTGTTAAGTCACAAATCTGACAGGTCCTATGTTTTCATTTAGCCTACTTGCCTGCCTGCCTGCTCTACCTCAGCTCTTGTTCTGCCTCTGAAATTCAAGGTCATGCCACTATTAATTCCTCTAAAGATTCTGCTACCACCTGAACTTGTTCTTTGGGCGAGCTATACACTCGACTGACCAACATTCACTAATGCAAAGTGTTCTTAACTTGATTCAAAGACTCAAGTCTACTTTAAAAAGTCAATAGCACAGAAGATAGTTCATACTATGATATATTGTCCCTACTATTAATCTGCACCATAAGGGGTGTATATTCTTCATCCAGTCTTGATAAAACTTGAGTTACAAGATCACTATGATCAACTGCTTTTCCGGCTATTTGCAGGTTATCAGCTAGCTGTTTGATAGTAGCGAGATATTGGTCCATGGTCATATAGCTTTTCTTTGTTCTCTACAATTCTCTAGTAAGGAATACAACCCTTAACTTGTTCAGTATACTATAACTTTTTTCCACTACAGTCCATAACGTATTTGAGCGGGTGCACGCCATGACCCCTAATTGCTATTTTTCAGGAGTCATGGATGAGTACAACCAACCCATCAACAGCTGGTCAATTGAAATTCATTTGTTATACTTAGGATTCTGAGCCATCTCTACTACTTCTTTTATACCCACTGGCGGACCCGGGGGGGTCCTGGGGGGGCAAGTGCCACCCAACTTTTTGAGATTTTTTTTTTTTAATTTATAAATTCATGTTTGGTATCGATTGAAATCTAAATTTTAATTTAAATCAAATTTAACAATTAATTTTAATAACATATTTCATGGAAGCTATAACTGTTTAACTTTTATCAAAATTTACTAAAAATTTGATTTTAATCTCTACCAAACAGAGACAAAATCACAATAAATTTGAATTTCGATAACATGCTAATTTCAAAAATTCTTAAACGATCATACGCTAATCAAATTTACAAATTGTTTATGTCATCTCAAATCTTATTTCTATCGAAAATAGTTAAAAATATATTGAACATGAGTCTTAAAGAAAGACGTCTAACTCGCTTTTTTTAAAATAAAAAAATCAATTATTTCATTAACATTTATTATTTTTACGATAAAAATTTCTCGAAGTAATTTTCATCATTTTATTAGGAAATTTGATATGGAATATGACAAAAATTTTTTGAAATTTTACATCTGAAAAAGTCATATCCCATATAAATTTTCGGATGTGGGTATATTTTTTTAGACGTAAATTTTCAATTATAAAATTTCTCCCAACTTCTTTGCAAGTTCAATTGTGCCCCCTAACTTTAAAGTTCTACGTCCGCCCCTGTTTATACTAGTGGTGATCTGTGTGGTTAGGACTTCTGGTGGACACTGCTTTGTCCCAAGTAAGTAACCTTCTAGATTATGCCCTTTGATTACATGCATAATAATGTTTTTCAATAGCAAAAAGTTATTCCTGCCTAGTTTCACCGATGGAGTTTGGGTAAGATTCATCCCAAATGGTGAGACTTAATTTACAGCAATTTGGGTGGATGGTATAGTGTTTAACTCAGTTGGAGCAGACTGGTTGCTTGTATTGGTGTTAGCCGTAAGGGCTCTGATACCAAATTTGAGATTAGAATTGTATTTTTCTGAGAACAAATTTCAACTCACTGAGCTTTTCTTTTCATTCACCTTATATAAACATTAATGCAATACAAACAATTACATACAAGGGGAATATTCTGATTCTATCAACCAAATTCTGCTAAGTGGATTAACAGCTTATATTCCCGCTCCTAAAGATCAGGGTGCACGCTCCCTTGCACCATGGACTCTGAAATGCAGTTGGTTGGTTAGTTGTTGCTGTCATGTTAGTTGAATTATTCTAACGCTAAAGAGTGTCTAATAATAAATAAAATACAACACTCATTTATGCTGTTATATTAAATGTCAAATTAAAATGTTATTAGTTACATCATTATATTTTCTCTAGGCCTAAGTCTTGAATTTTCTGCTTTTGCTCTGTCGAAAACTCTGAGCTATTTGATTCACTCGTAGTGAGAACAAGCTCAAATCCATTAAGTCAAGTCCAAACTTGTAAGTCGAAATGAGAGTTTTAAAAGATGGATGTAAGAGGATCTAAGCGTGAGGCATGAAGAAAAATCCCCGCATATGTAGAACATGTGAAAAATGTGATCAATTTTATTCTTAACCACTTAATGCGGACCTAGTGCCAAAAGGCAAACACTTTTTCCCCGCTTTTTCTCCTTTCTAAGGTTAAATAAATAAATTAATTAAATGAAATAATTATTAATAGTTTTATTTAAATAATTAAATAATGGTCTTATAAAAGTAATTACAATAGTCTTAGAATAATTAAAATAACAGTAAAATAAAAAAATATATATTATTACGCTTAAACTTATAAGGTTAAGACTTGATTTTGTTGTATTGTCACTTCTCACATCTTACAAAACCTATCTTGTAATTGGCGACCTTATTTCATGTAAGTGAGAGTTCACATTTGAAAGAGATTTGGGCTCACAATTACAAGTACACAAATGCTTGACATTGACATATTAAGTTTCACCTTTCAAGAAACAATAATTTATTTGTTAAAGAATAAATTCAAAAGAAGTTACTTGATAAAAAATCTCTTTGATTGATGATCATCGCATCTCGTAGGAAGTGAAATTATAACTAAACGGGCGAGCAACCCGAGATATAAAATCGGTGCAATTAAACACAAGTTTGCATCGTTGTATGTTAATGAGGTCGACGACATCATGAAGATTGACGAAAATCATGAAAACTGATAAAAATTATGATTTAATAATTTTGTGCATAATTGTATTTATCATATTTAATTTGATTACATCTACTATATTTATATTGATATCATAATTGTATAAAGTAATACTCTTCCTATATAATGCTAGGAATCCTTTAAGGAAAAATCATTAAGTCAAAATGTTTGTCATGGTATCCGAACCTACCTTGTGAACTTTATAGTGAATCTTCGATTTTCATTGGGCATAACTCAACATCTCAGACGTTCAGTGCATTGAGTGTGGTACAATTCCTATTAGGTCTGGACGTTAGGTGGATCGATCCGAGTATTTTAATACCTGTAACCACCCATTATGCTCTGAGTATTTCGTATATGGAATCATTCGGGTCCTTGTAAATACTAGAACAAAACCCAAATTTGAATCGTCGATTTCGATTCTACCCATAATAATTTTTTATATATATTTAGGCCCTTTCAGTATATATACCTAATACGTTACTACTCGAAAATATTTGTAGAAGGGAGAAAACTCAAGTAAGAAATCTTCAAAAAGCAAAATAGTGGATACTAAAAAATCACGAAAACAAGATAAAAAATTATACATAAAAAATTAAATTATAATTTGAGAAAAAAATTAATTTTTCTTAATAAATCATATTCGATCCATAAGCGAAGCATACTATAACATATAATTTAATTATGAACATTGTTTAAATTATTTTGCTATTAAAACAAACTGATATAAAAAAAATACTAATTAGATACATAAGTATGTGGCATCAAAAAATTATGTCCACATATTGAACTTGCTTCATTTGAATAAAAAATGAAAAATTATATTTGAAATGAGAACCACGAACTCGAGATAACAAAAATATATACCACAGCCCAAGCACTAAATATATAAAATTCAATTTTCATGCCTTATAAAAATATTAAAAAATCACTTAGGCCATGTTTGATAGGCAACCTTTTCTATGGAAATTAGAAAATGTTTTCATTTTCCAACCAAATTGAATGTTTGATAACAAAAAAATTCCATGGAATTTCTTTTCCTTCTTTCACTCCACGCACCATGTTATCCCATTTTTTAATGAAATGGTTTTCCTTCGGTTTTGTTGTCAATTGATTTTCTAGCTTTTGCACTTTTTTTTTTTGAAAATTGGAAAAAATTCTAGACACAATGGTAAAAAAAATCTATCACTTTTATTGACAATTTTTATGTAAAACAAAGTCAAACGAGTGGTATTTGGTATGATAATTTTTAAATTTTTTTTTTCTTTTTTACAATTGGAACAAATTCTAGATCCAATGGTAAAAAAATGCATCACTTTAATGGACCATTTTCATAAAAAATAAAGCTAAACGGATACCAAAATCTCTATATTTTCAAGGTGAAAAATTAAACCAATCAAATATAATTAATTACAATTCCCAGTAAAGCAATTTCTAGGCAATTCAATTCCTTGTAATTCATTTTCTTTCCACCCATTTTCCACATTTGCAATCAAACGGACCCTTAAGGTTATAAACAATTTTAAGAAATTAAAAGCTTGAATAGTAAAGAATGAACATTCTGATTTAGCAACTTACACCACAATAGTTAAAGTCTAAAGTTTTAGACTAATTACTATCTAAACTATGATTTTTAGGATATTTTTTTTTTTATCATTTAGCCTATAAATTGTAAATGAAAAAATTATATAAAAATTGGTTCCACTCAGGTACCCACGATTTTGGTTTAGGAACCAAGAATTGAATCGAATCCAATCGGTTATCGGTTCTTGGTGTCAGCTCATAATTTATTTTTTTGGGTTTCAGTTTCTGTTCAATTTCGATTCGAAAGATTCGATTCTTGTTAAAATGCTGAGACCTAGTTCCTGCCATCCCAAACCTATTTTGATCTCCCTAGTTTCTATCTCTATCTTACCCTTCACTCTCTTCATTGTTAACAAAAAAAAAAAAAAAATTCCTTTTAAGTTCTTTTGTACATCAGTCCACAAATTGATCCTCTTGATCATCCGTATCAATTTGAGGGGGGGTGTCAATGAGATTGATATGGATTATACGAAAATTGACAAAGATTATGACTTAATATAATTATGTATATAATTGTATTTACCATATATATGTTTACCATATTTATATTGATACTATAGTTGTATAATGCTAGAAATCCATTAAGGGAAGATCATTTAGTCAAAACAAATTTCATTGTCTAGCTAGCCTATCAAAGTATGAGAGGTTGAGGCAAGAAAATATGTTTGCTACATAAAAAAAGGATGTTAAATTTTGTGACAGACTCATTATTGATGATAAATTTTCAATGAAACTGAAATTTCCCCATGAATTTGGATGAAAAAATAAAATGAATAACTAAAATGAACTCCTAACAAATAAATAGGTCGGTTAGATATAAAATTTGAAACATCTTTTGTTTTGGTACTAAATAAATTTATTTATTTCAATTTCGTCATTTCAACAAGTTGTGGTGTCTTCTCCTTTAATTATGCATATGAATTTGATCTAGTAAAAGATGCTATATTTGACCGTATCTGAATTTGATCTAGTAAAAGATGCTATATTTGACCGTATCAAAATCAAGGGGTCTGGATACATTATTAGTGAACGAACTGGTTGATAATGAATCATTAAACCATATTTAAAAATGGCGTTAAGAGTGGTTCTAAGGTGGATAAGACTTGAATACTATCACTTACACTTTTTAAATAAATACTTAGCAACATGCGACAATGATTTTATTACTTGTGATTAGTTTTAAAGACTCGGGAACTTGTCCTTAGTGAAACCCACTTTTGGCAATTTGAAACAGGGTTTTTTTTATTTTTTATTTTAATAACAAGTGGTGGAACAAACAATGTTAAGGCTGATTTGTTAATGTTGGGTGTTTGCATACTAAGCCCCTGTTTGAAACCCATTTTATTTCTCATTCTTCATTTCAACCATACATTCTATCAATAAAATAATATTACACATAAACCCAAAAATTCTCCTTACTTTTTAACCACACAATCTTCCATCAATCACTATTCCAAAAAATTTTTTTTTTACCCAAAATGGGTGTCAAACAGGGGCACTACAATCTTCCATCAACCACTATTTCAGAATTTTTTTTAAACCCAAAATGGGTATCAAACAGGGGCTAAATACTTCAAAAGTATCGCTTTGAAATAGTATCATTGAAGATTTCCGAAGACCATTTGTCTTATTATTATAGTATATGGTGTTGTGTTGCTTCAAGCAAATGAACTTGTTCAGTTGCATTATATTTAGAACTAGTTGAAGGAAACCGTTAAAAGGTTTGCCACTTAAATAAATAAAAACTATTCAAACATATTGATTTGGAATCTGTCAACAAAAATTCCTATATATATCCCCATAGCCTCAAGAACATCCATCAAATCAATTGAATACACAGCATTTTGCTAAATCATTGTAGAGAGAGAGACCAAAAAATGGGTTCATGTTATGTAGTCTTTACTTGTCTCTTGATCTTATTCGTGACAAACACTGCCCTAGCTCAAAACACTATACAAGACTATCTTGCTGTCCACAATGCAGCTAGAGCTCGTGTGGGTGTGGGTCCCATGAGATGGGACGGGAAATTGGCCACCTATGCTCGCAATTATGCTAATAAAATTAAAGGTCGATGTCTATTTCAGCATTCAAACGGTCCATATGGCGAGAACCTTGCCTTGGGTACCACCATGACTGGCCGTCAGGCCGTAAATTTGTGGGTGGCTGAGAGAAAAGATTACAATTACAGGTTGAATTCGTGCTCGGGAACTTGTGGACACTACACACAGGTGGTGTGGCGCAAATCGGTCTTGCTTGGATGTGCACGAGTGAGGTGCAACAATGGCAACTGGTTCGTAATTTGCAATTATGGTCCTCGGGGCAACATTGTTGGACAGCGTCCTTACTAGGACATTAATAATGTGAAACATAGTATATGTTATGTATAAGGATACCAAAAGAGTGTCTATTAATAAATAAAATTCAACACATAGAATAAGAAACATACAATGTCGTTTGTGTTGTTAAATTAAATGTCAATCAAAATGTTGTTAATTGCATCATTTACATATTCTCTAGGTTATGTTATACCTTTTTTTCCTGTTGCGGAAATTGTCGAGAAATTTTAATTTCAAGCTCAGTTATTCAACCAGACAAACATCAACCGAGGAGGTTTCGATCCACAACTTCTACACTTCGGTTGCCACAAGCTTTCACCCTACAAAGGAGACAATTGATGATTGGTTTGCAAGTCACAAAGGAAGAGAGAATAGAGAAACAATTGGAACCTCAAGGAAGAGAAACCAAAACCTTCACGTTTTCTCTCATTCCACAAACCAACATACAAAATGGCTACAGGCAAAATGGCAAGTATATAGATTTAAGTTGGAATCAATGTTGGGCCAAGACTTAAGCAAATGGGCTAACACTTAAAACCAAGAAGAAATTATAAAAAATCAGGTGTTTAAAGATTGTTTTTTAAAACTCAGGTCTAAAATATATTTATGCAAAAATCAGGTAATATATTAAAACTCTAATTAATAATCCTAATTCACTAATCTTCCCCTCTCCATTTCTCTCGTCTCTCTCTCTCCTAGAGCGACGCCCTCTCCTCCCTCTCTTCTTCCCCACTCTCTTTCTCTCGTCTCTATCTCTCTGCGAGCGGTGCTCGAGTGAGCGATCGCAAACCGACGAAGACGTTCTTAGGCACGGAGAAGCCGCGCACAATGACTCTACACAGATCAGTGGTGGTGGTTGTTTATCATCGTTGTGCGTGGCTTTTTCGTGCCTGATCGTTGTTGTGGTGCTCAAATAATGATCGCCTCCACACTTAACTGTGCAGCAGCGCTTGGCAGTCTCTCAACAGCGTCGCGACGCTACAGAGAGTCTGTCAACGCTGCCATTATTTTTATTTTTTTTAATTTTTGCTGTGGTGGTGTTGCGTCGGGTGCGATGGTGGTGTTGATGTTGGTTGTGTTGTGGTGCAGATGTGGTGTGGTGGGTTGGTGGGTTCAGATTTGGTTGGTGGTGGTGGTGATAGTGTGGGGTTGGATGCAGTGATTGTGATAGTGTTTGTGCTGTGGGTGCGGTTCTCTTCACCGACGGTTGAACATTGATGGCGGGTTGGTGGTGGTGATGGTAAGGTGGTGATGTTGTGGATTGTTGGTGGTGGTAGTAGCTGCGACGATGACGGCGGTGGGAAGAAAAGTGTTTGTCACAACTATTTGGTTAATTTGTGACCAAGTATTGGTGGTAGATGGGGATCAGGGTTGGGTTTTTAGTATTTGTGACCAACTATTTTGTTGTCTGTGACTAACTGTTAGACCGTGAACTTAAAATTTGATAATTTGTGACTAAAAAAAATAATTTGTGGTCAAAATTTTGAAAATATGTCATCGATAAATAAACCGTGACGTATAAATTGTGACCTATAAATTTTTTGATTTGTGATATCAAAATAATCTGTTACCAATTAATTTGATAATATGTGACCAATAAAAAAGTTGTGACCTATAATTATGTATCTGTGATCATTAATTATATAATTTAAATACCTGATTTTTGCATTTTAAAAATTAAAACCTGAAAATTGAATTGGTGATACTTCACACCTAATTTATGATTTTTTACCTAAAACCAAGGCAATTCATAAATGGGCTATACAAATCACCAACTAATGACCCAACTTGGACCATCCAAAAATATTGAGCCACGACCAATATTACTTCAATTAAGTTGCTTCAAGGCTCAAGTTGTTTTTAGATCGAGCAATTACTAAGGTATCAATACAGAATAATCCGATATCGTTTAACATCATCGTCTGAATATATTGGGTATCAAAACCCAACATTTTCGATAAAACAAATCGAGATGTTTGGAACTTTAGAACAAGGAAATGAAGTACGTACCTATATCAAAAGAGTTAATTTTACCTGGAGTTTATGCGAAATTTCTAGTTGATCGTTAAGGGTTTTTTTTCCCCATTGATTCACTAAAGTTTATAATATTTTCACTACATCGGTCACTCGATTATTGAAATACATGTCATAGAAAATGTTTATTGACCATTTCTATTGAGCTATTAAAGCAATTTGTGTTGCTTCAAAGAGTGAAGAAGAAATTTTTATACGAACCACACAAAGCAGACAGTAAAACAAATTTCTACAATTAAAAATCGTTTAAACATTTTCAATTGTAATTTGGACGAGGAATTTGTCAACAAAATCTCCTGTATATGCCCCTGTGTCGTCAAGAACATGCATCAAATCAAATTGTGCTCCTAATATCTGCTAAAACATCGTGTGCGGAAAGAATAAAAAATGGGGTCATGTTCTTTACTCTTTTAATTGTCAAATAATCTTATTCACCATAAATTCCACTCTAGCACAAAATAGTATACAACATTACTGGAGGAACATAGCTTGAACGTCACTGAACGCAGTTAGGTGTACGAGTACTTTTCGATAACTTATGCGTATTTTTTTACGTATTGCTGAAACTAATACATTTGGTTATTAGTTTGGATACTATGTGCATACGCTGTAGGGTAAAGGCCATGGCAAATGGAAGTAGATTGAAGTTGTGTTTCTGCACTGATGAACCACTTTTGAAATTTTTACTGAAGTTAAGTTGACTTTAATTTTGTCGAGAATATTACAGAGTATTTGATAAATAAATGTTCAGGGAACTGTTTATGACCCGATGCATGGTGAATGACATCTTATAATATAAATTGACAGTATTTAAAATCTTTAACTGAAGGTTGAACGATTGAGGCCAGGCATTTATACTCATCCCATTATGTAAACAAACACAATAATTGATTCACCACAAAGAAAGCAGAAAGATAATCTTAGCCTGGTTTGATTTTAATTTTTTGAGAAGTGATTTTTTGAAAAGTGATTTTTTCTTTTAAAATGTGTGGCTAAAAAATAAAAAGCTAAATGTCTCATGCAAAATTATTTTATTGAAAGGAATATATTGTTGAAAATGAGTTTGACTAAAAAAATTAAAACGAACAAGGGGCTTAGTAATCGAGAGAAGTCGAGAAAACAAAATAAGATGTTAAAAACTAAAATCCTAGCTCAGAATAGGAGAGAAGAAGTGGCAATCAGTTTTTACCATTGCCTAGTGATGTGAAGAAGGATTCGTTGAAGCTCTACCAAGGTCATCTAAAGTCGATGTGACAAAGTTGGAGTTGAAAGGAATGGACATGCAAATGACTCAAAACAATAAGGGGCTTGGAATCTAGGGCTATCGAGTTTGACAAGAAGCTATCACTTTGAAAAAGGCTGGGTGTATAGAGTGAGTTTCACAGAAGTCTTACAGAAATTTTAAAAACCGGTGACGTGGCAGGAGAAAAAGGAAAGGAAATAAGAGGAAAAGATAACCCTTTAAAATAGAACAAATGAGCCAACAGAGGGAAAATTTCTATCCTTTTCTCTCCTTCCCGCGAAACGCCATTTCCCCAAATGAAGCCCTAAGAACGGAGAGAAAGGCAATCTGTAGTAGAGAATTGTCTTCTTCGACCGCACGCCCACCTCAGCTGATTCCCATTTGAAGAGTGTCTTCCAATCGCACAAGGCATTTTCTTACCCACACACGATATCTTCTTCGACCGCAAAGCCCACCTCAGCTAATTCCCGTTCGAAGAGTGTCTTCCAATCGCATCTTACCCACACACGGTAATGTGCTTACTATTCAAGAACTATTATAGAAAAGGGGAAGAATATAAATTTGTGGAGGCTTCTAAGAATAATAACTTAGGTGAAGGGGAAGCCAATATGGTGATTTATAGTGAAAAGTAAGCAAATATTCAAGTACTTTACAGATATACTGCATTATTTACAGCTTTGGCATGATGCTTTTTGAATTCATATCTCGGAGGCGAAACTCTGAGTAATATGAAGATGGGATGGTTAAATGCTTCCCATCCTTTGCTGCAAGTGTGATAGCAGAGGGTGGCGACATTCTTGGCCTATTAAACCCTGCATTACGTAGAAACGCTGATGCAGAAGATGTATGGAAAGAATTTTGATAAGTTACTTCTACCAAAGATAAATATGTAATTAAAAGACCATAGTTTACACCAATTTTCCGATAGCAAATACGTAGTTCCCTAATAGCAATCTTTTTACTACAAGCATAATTGAATGAAACCGTTCAATGTGTACATACTGATCAAGCAAGGCCCTTTCATTTTCCATTCGCTTCCGCACTTCCTTTCCCCTTGCGAAATGTGACGTTGAAATCTTGATGTCTCGTTTTTCGGCTATTCAAGCTAGGCTGTCGAACATGTTTGGAAAATCTTCTACTTGCTCGATGGCCACAAGATTCACCGCTTCAGTCATGGTACTCGATTCATCGCTTGATTCTTCATTTACAATCCAATAAAAATAACCTCAATTTTTACTGCAGGTTTTGAATAATCGTCCTTTGTTCTCGGTCTCCCTTTCAACCTCAAAACATTTCTGCAATCCATGTGCACACCATGGGCATCGCCCTTTCATCGGGCAATCCCTAAAGAAGTGCTCCGTGCTTTGACAGTCGTGACAAACACCAACATTTCTACCTCATCCTGGAGGGGAAGCAACAAATACAATCAGATGTTATTACTACACGCACTAAGAAAATGGAGAGAAATTTATTGTCATTGCCGTAGTTTTCAAAGTAACTTCACCCATTTCACCTATTCTAAACATCAATACGTACACCAGCAACGTTCTTCTACCATTACAAGAGAGGGCAAGTAGCATATCTTCTACCAAATGTCACCAATTTCACATATGCATTCACATTTTAGAAAGTATTTGACGCGTTATAACCACAAAGTAACACTTAAATAAATTGCAGTGTGAAATACATTGTGTTGAAATACATATTGAATTTATTGCAGCTGTGATAATGTGAATATTGACATATGGAATATTGACACGGTATCATAAGTATTTAGAAATACTTCATTTAGAAATACGTATTGAATTTGTGATAATTTATCATAGCCACAAAACAATGTCGTCGGTCGGAGGTGGATATGAGTGCGGCGACTACGAACTGAGCCGATGGCCGAAGGTGGAGGTGAGTGCGGTGTTTGTGGACGGCGATGATGACACGATGTGGATATTAGTGCGATGGTTATCTACCTTGGTGACTGTTTCGAGCAATTGATGGTTTAGAAGGTTTAAAATCGAGGAAAAGGGGAAGCAAGATAGCTTCGGGCGGAGATGGTTTACAACCCAGGCAACTGTTCGATGTTGGACGAAGGTTGGGAATGAGGAGATTCCTAGGGGTTTCAAACGGAGGAATGAATGGGAATTAAAAATGGAATGGGTCTTCTCATTTTTTTTTCCTTTTAATTGCATTACCAACTACCTATTCTGTAAAACATCTGTGAGTTCCTTTCCGTACGTGTAGCGCGATCGTTATCACTATTGACCTACCTACTTTGGGTTTCGCTTGGTGTACATGAGTGACTTTCACAGGGGTTCTAAATGGGGGTGATGTGGCAATAATTAAATAAAAAAGAAAAGAAACCAAAAAAAAAAAGTAAGGAAAACGACGTTATTCAGAATTTACTTTCATTTCTCCCCAAATTGGAAGCCCTTCAACCTCTCCATTTCCATCTCCACTTTCCTCCATTCACGCTGGTGAGACTACATGATCGGAATCATCTCCATCTCTGGCCGGATACAAAATCAGAGAAGAACAAAAAGAAGCACCCGAACCCAGACGTTTTTGCCGACATCGAAAATTGTCCAACCTTGCTCCGAACTTTCGCCGTTGCGAAGGGACCACCACAAAACTATCCTCCTCTCGTCGGCGCCCCGATGACAATTGAAGAACACACCTTTGCATATACACACCTCAAGTAAGTGTTTGACATCTAATTACGGAGATGAGCCATAAATGATTTCTGAATGTTTTTACATGTTTCATATGTGTTTTGTTAGTTTAAATTGAAATATGCTTACCTACATGAATATGTATACAACCGGCTGAAACAACTAATTCACAGCACCATTATCCTTGCTGACATTTCCTGATTTTCTGGAGTGGAATGCAAAATTCAGTTATCCACATGGCATCTTATCCTCTAAAATATTCTTGTATAGATAATGCTTGTATATGTTGATTGTATATAAATACCAATGGAATGAAAGAACCGAGTAGTAAGAATTTTTCAGTCAATAAAATTTTATCCCAATCTTTAACTTGGTATCAGAGCCACCATGGCTAACACCAACATTGGAAATCATTCCAGCCCAACTGATCTGAGCACGGAACCAGCCACTCAGTTTACTGTAAGCCAGAACTCACCATTTGGAATGAACCTTACTCAAACACCATCAGTGAAGCTCGATAGAAACAACTTCTTGCTATGGAAAAACATGATTATGCCCATAATTAGAGGGCATAACTTGGAAGGTTATCTACTGGGGACAAAGGAGTGTCCACCAGAATTTCTAGCCATACAGACCACTGATGGACAGGGAGAAGCAGTCGAAATGTCCCTGAATCCTGAGTATAAAAGGTGGATCTCAACTGATCAACTATTGATGGGGTGGCTATATTCATCTATGACTGCAGAGATAGCAATGAAAGTCATGGGATGCACCAGTTCAAACAAGCTTTGGATAGCAGTAGAAGAAAGGTTTGGCATATTAAACAAGTCGAGAATTGTTTTCCTCACTGG